>CM029629.1:32318731-32618731 GCA_017311315.1 Dendrocalamus latiflorus
AACAATCAGACTAACCGAGTGATGGGGGCACTTGTAGTAGTGTCGCCCAGGATTCGCGGCCGTCTGTGATGTCCTACGTCTAACCACCATGTTGCAATTTGGGCACATCACCGTGGGTGCCCATGAAGACGTGCTGAGCTGACTCATTGCCTAGTCCGGGGGAGTGAGCACGAAAGAAAACTACAAAGATTGCGAACAACTAACTCAGGAGGTGACTGATAACATGACAAGGGAGTATGTGAGGGATGGCTCCGTTTTATAGGCTGTGTGATAACAAGGCACGGGACTAGGTGAGGAATGGCCCCCTTTTATAGCCTGTGGGGGGCAGCCTCACGCACAAAGACCACAGAATAAGAAGGCATCAGGCAATGACAGCATGCTCAGTGCGGACACAAAACATGCCAGCTTTGCGCAGTGACCTCAGAAAAAGGGGCAGCTTTGCTCAGTGACATGACAAAAGAGGGCAGCTTTGCTGGGTTACACGACAAAATGGGCCAGCTTTGCCCAGTGACATGACAAAACGGGGCAGCTTTGCCCAGTGACTTGACAAAACGGGGCAGCTTTGCCCAGTGACTTGACAAAACGGGCCAGCTTTCTGCAGTGACATGAGAAAAGAGGCCAGCTTTGCCCAGTGGGATGACAAAACGAGGCATCTTTGCTCAGTATTGCATTTTTTGGCTTGTGATAACAACTCCACGAAGATAACAACCAATCCATCACATGCTTAACAACGTTGCACATTACATCGTTACGGAAAGAGGCCACAGAACATGAAGGTCCCAGAAAATGAAGGCGTCACGCACTTACAACACGAAACAACACATACATTGCACATACAGAATTTATGGAAAGTAGTACACCCAACATTTTAATTCAACGCATACATGAACTAAAATACGACACAACCATAACCCTCGTTACCTACATGCCAAACGAGCCTCGTGGCACCCACATGGAGAATTGCTAAGGGGGCTGCCTCGGACGTGGCTGGCCGTCGTGGTAGTGGCATGCACATATGCAGCTCGGGTTCGCGCAGCAACATGTGGGATCATAAGAGCTTCCTATATTCACGACCTCCTCGTTGCCCCTCTCGCGTTGCATCTGTTCGCAGAGGTCGTTGTTCTCCTCAGTGAGACTCTCCATTCGGTACTCCAAGTCCCATATTCGAGCCCATAATGTATCCACATAACGATCAACATACCGTTTATGAGGAGGGTCGATCCGGCGGGAAAAGTCGCACTTTGCCATCTGCAAAAAAAAGGATGGTAAACTTCGCGGGTTATGGTTGACTGACTCTTCGGGCACTGAGAGACCACCTCCTACACAGTCAGGTACCTCCCCGTGGATTCTTGATTCTGGAGCATCTTTTCACATGACTCCTGATCCTTCCACTCTGTCTTCTATTACACCTCTTGATTCTCCTGTCAGTGTTCTTACTGCTGATGGTACATCTCTTTCTGTCTCTGGTCGAGGATCTCTTAGCAACTCATCTTTTCATGTTCCTTTTGTTGCTCATGTTCCTCGCCTTACCTTGCAGCTTCTTTCTGCTGGGCAGATTACTGACCTTGGTTATCGAGTCATTCTCGACTCTGACTCTTGTTGTGTTCAGGACTGCCACACGGGAGCTCTGGTTGGTTCTGGCCCTCGGCGCCGTGACTCACAGCGTCTCTGGGAGCTTGACTGGCTTCACCTTCCTTCCGCTGCCACCATCGCCGCCAGTCTCTCCGTTTCTGCCACTCCGTCTACCGGCTCTTTCCAGCAGTGGCATCACCGTCTTGGCCATCTGTGTGGATCCCGTCTATCGTCCTTAGTTCGTCGTGGTCTTCTGGGGTCTGTCTCAGGAGACGTGTCTTTAGATTGTCAGGGCTGTAAGTTAGGTAAACAGATCCAGCTTCCTTATCCTCATAGTGAGTCTGTGTCTCAGCGCCCTTTTGATCTTGTTCATTCAGATGTTTGGGGTCCGGCTTTCTTCGTTTCGAAAGGGGGTCATCGATATTATATCATTTTTATAGATGATTTTTCTCGCCATACTTGGATATATTTCATGTCTTCTCGCAGTGAGGCCTTGTCTATCTATAAAAAATTTGCCACTATGATTCACACACAGTTCTCCACTCCTATTCGTGTCTTTCGTGCTGATTCTGCTGGCAAGTACCTCTCTCGTTACCTGCGCAGCTTCCTTGCTGAGCAGGGTACTCTCGCTCAGTTCTCTTGTCCTGGTGCTCATGCTCAGAATGGTGTCGCTGAGCGCAAGCATCGTCACCTCCTTGAGACGGCTCGTGCTCTGATGATCGCCGCCTCTATTCCACCTCACTTTTGGGCCGAGGCTGTTTCCACTGCCACCTATCTCGTCAACATCCAGCCCTCTTCTGCTCTTCAGGGAGCGATTCCTGTTGAGCGTCTCTGTGGTCTTCTTCCTGACTACTCTACCCTTCATCTGTTTGGCTGCGTTTGCTACGTTCTCCTCGCCCCTCGAGAACGCACCAAACTGACCGCTCAGTCTGTTGAGTGTGTCTTTCTGGGATACAGTGCCGAGCACAAGGGTTATCGGTGCTGGGATCCTGTTGGTCGTCGGATGCGGGTTTCTCGGGATGTGACTTTTGACGAGTCTCGTCCATTCTACCCACCAACTGCCTCTCCTTCGGCTTCCTCTGTGGAGTCTCTGTCTTTCTTGACCTTTCCAGATACACCTATATCTGTTTTGCCCTCGTCCACCTGTCCCACTGAGTCTCCACATATTCCCCCTGTGGCCTCTCCGCCGTTGTCGCCGCCTGTGTCGTCTCCTACGACTCCGCAGGCTCCTCCCACTACAGTACCTTCTCCCCTTCTCTTCTACACTCGTCGACCTCGTATTGAGGATCTTCCAGATGAGCCATCTTCTTCTGATGTTCCATCTTCTTCTGATGCTCCATCTTCCCCAGATGGGTCATCTTCACCTCGCTATGCTCTCCGCGATCGCCAGTCGATTCGGCCTCCTGCCCGTTTTGCCTTTGCTGGCGCAGCTACTCGTGAGCCTGTCTCCTACCGGGATGTTGTTACTCAGCCTGAGTGGCCGCTTGCCATGGCCGAGGAGATTGCTGCCCTCGAGCGTACTGGTACTTGGGATCTTGTTCCTTTTCCATCTCATTCTCATCCCATCACATGATAGTGGGTCTATAATATTAAGACTCGCTCTGATGGCTCTCTTGAGCGCTATAAGGCGCGTCTTGTTGCTCGTGGCTTCCAGCAGGAGCATGGTGTTGACTACGACGAGACTTTTGCTCCTGTGGCCCACATGACCACTGTTCGCACTCTTCTTTCGGTGGCGTCTGTTCGCCACTGGTCTGTTTCTCAGCTTGATGTCAAGAATGCCTTTCTTAATGGCGAGTTGCGTGAGGAGGTCTACATGCATCCGCCACCTGGGTATTCTGTTCCTGAGGGCATGGTCTGTCGCCTTCGTCGCTCTCTCTATGGCCTTAAGCAAGCCCCTCGTGCTTGGTTTGAGCGCTTCTCCTCTGTGGTCACTGCTGCTGGTTTTTCAGCTAGTGATCATGATCCTGCGCTCTTTGTCCACACTTCGTCTCGTGGTCGGACTCTTCTTCTCCTGTATGTTGATGATATGATCATTACGGGAGATGATTCTGAGTACATTGCCTTTGTCAAGGCTCGTCTTAGTGAGCAGTTCCTTATGTCGGATCTTGGTCCTCTTCGTTACTTCCTTGGGATTGAGGTTACTTCCACTCCAGATGGTTTCTTTATGTCCCAAGCGAAATATATTCAGGATCTTCTTGATCGCGCCTCTCTCACTGATCAGCGTACTGTTGAGACTCCCATGGAGCTCAATGTTCACCTCCGACTCTCTGATGGCGAGCCTCTTTCTGATCCGACTCGCTATCGTCATCTTGTTGGGAGTCTTGTCTACCTTGCTGTTACTCGTCCGGATATCACTTATCCAGTTCATATTCTGAGTCAGTTTGTTTCAGCTCCCACTCAGGTTCACTACAGCCACCTTCTTCGAGTTCTGCGATACCTTCGTGGGACTATCTCTCGCCGTCTCTTCTTTCCACGTTCCGGCTCGTTACAGCTTCAGGCCTATTCGGATGCTACTTGGGCCAGCGATCCCTCTGATCGCCGGTCTATCTCTGCTTACTGTGTTTTTCTTGGTGGTTCTCTTATTGCCTGGAAGACAAAGAAACAGACTGCAGTGTCCCGTTCGAGTGCAGAGGCTGAGTTGCGAGCTATGGCTCTCTTGACAGGAGAGATTACTTGGCTACGGTGGTTACTTGAGGATTTTGGTGTTTCTGTCACTACACCGACCCCTCTCTTGTCAGACAGTACAGGTGCTATCAGTATTGCTCATGATCCTGTGAAGCATGAGCTCACCAAGCATATTGGTGTTGATGCTTCTTTCATGAGGACTTGTGTGCATGATCAGGTGATTACTCTTCAGTATGTGCCTTCAGAGCTTCAGATAGCGGATTTCTTCACGAAGGCCCAGACTCGAGCACAGCACAGCTTCTACCTCTCCAAACTCAGTGTTGTTGATCCACCATGAGTTTGAGGGGGGGTGTTAGAGATATATGTATAGTTTGTTATTCCCCATTGTTATGAGGGGTTCTTTGCATATTTACCACCTGTACTTTGTGTATATATACCGGCCCATTGGCCTCATATGAATACAAGCGCTATTCATAACAGACTGCACAAGGCACAGCCAACACAGGGAGGCACACCGCACGCTTTTAGCAGCAAAGCGCAAAGGCTCAGGAGCTTGCTTCACAGCTTAAAGGAAGCTGACACAGAAAATAGGGTAAAAAAATGAGAACAAGAAAAAATTTGACCATGGTTGCCGCTTGTTTCGGCTTCGGTTTCTTGCTTTCGGCTTCTAGTTCACTATTCCTTAAAGTTTGTATTTTTCTGGTTTTTTGGTTTTTTTAGAGGCTTTTTTGCCTTTTCTTTTTTTCATATTCGTTTGCATTGTCCATGATAGGGTAATCTTTTTTCACTTTTAAATTTTTAAAACTTAATTACACCAAAAAAGTCACCAGCAGGTACAGTATAAAATAAGCCAGCTACAATACAAAAAGAGCCATATGCCGGCTTATATAAGCCGAACTGAGCGGCCCTGATCCAAGGGCTCTCCTAACTTGCAGATCTAGGCCCCTAGGGTTATTCTCAAACCCATCAACCATAATCATTAACAAAAGAAAAGAAGAGGGAACTTTCTTCCAAGGTTTCATTAAAAGTTGTAAGGGAAGTTCACTTCTTTTATTCAATTTAATTTTTTTATCTAAATAATGTGGAGATGTTTTTTTGTTAAGAGAAAACCGCATCAATGATACCTGTACTTTTATTCTTTGCAGATCCTCACCTAAGATTGGAGAAGGTGCTGAATTTAAAGTCAGGTACAGCAAAACTGAAAGTAATGGTGGTAAAAATTGTCACATTTAAAGTACATATGGAAATTTGCAAAAACTTCAGAGTGGTATGAGCTACGCAATTTTCTATTTCATTTATGGCCTAATATTTTTGGGCAAGCTTTTTTCTGTTTGGCGCCATGCTCCTCAGGGCAATTTTAGGACCTAACTCCCTTCACTTTTGACCACATGATGCTATCGTTAATGCATGAAAAAGAAAAAGAGAGCACCCAATGAAATTAAGTAATGGTACTTTAAGCTAGGATCATACCTTTTGTAGAACAACATTGTACTCCACCAGCTCATTGTAAGTCTTCTGCAACTTTTCATTATTTGCATTAACTTCAATCAGCTCAGCTTCTAATTCTCCAAGTTTTACCTGTTAGTTGACAGTATTAAACAAAATTCTACATTTACAATTTGTACATGACAACTGATAAGGGCATCATTTATTCAACTAAATACCTCTAGGTCATCAATTTCCAAAGGAGTTCCTGAAAATTGTATGGGAGACGTCGATATGGCAGCTTTGAACATTTGTCCCTTGAAAAACCGCAACTTGCGAGCCATTTCACCACACCTCTTATCTGCACAAGGTGTAAACATAAGCAGAGCAATAAGACAATAAATATTTGCAGATCGTCATGCACTAGTAAATATGATTATGATTTGTGGCACAGCATTAAGTAAAAGAGTTGGTGCTCTCCCAAGAGACTAATCTAAACAACGCCGAGAAGCAGAGGGGGCACTAAATAAATAGTGTCGGTTGTGTAGCCTTTTGCATTATAGAAATACCTAGATTAAGGAAGCAATGAACTTGGAAACTTATGAAATGTGTTTACAAGGGCTATTACATAAGCCAACAATCATAAGTTAAGGGAGTGGAAGCAAAAGGCACTGTTCACTGTTTTCTTCAACAAGAGTTATGACGGGGTCCACGAAATCAACACCCAAAGAAAAAACCTACAAGGACAACATGACTTAATTAAAAGCCTAAAAGGTGTAAACCTCTTCCAAGACTGCCGACTCCAAAATATTTTCTTGTGCTTGGCCAGATTCCAAAATATTTTCTTCCAAGACTGCCGACTCCAACATGTTCTAAATAAAATTCAAGAGAAGCTTATTTCAGACTGGAAGAAGATGCTCCAAATTTACAACATGTGGGACTAGACAACCATTTTCCTGATAGTCAGTAATATTAATCTATCTAAATTCAATCCGATTGTACCTTAACATACCTATACAGTATACACTGAACCGAGCCGGTTCTAATTCCATAGCTCTGTCTTCTTGCTGCATCGGTGCTAGCCCTACCCATAAAGAAAGAAAATTCCTTTATATATATTTATACCCCCAAAACTCTAGCTGGTCCGCTCCATCTGTCCCAACACTCCCCACGCGCGCCACCCCCAGCTTCGCCTCTCCACCTCCAACTTCTCCTCTTCCGACGGTGGCGGGAACCCGAGTGCACCACCATCGTGGGCGGCAAGATCCAGAAGAAGCGACACGGCGGAGGCGCGGGAGGCGGCGGGCGGCGGCGGCCGGCTGCAGGGCAGGATCCCGTTCAAGAAGTCCAACGGGCAGCACATCCTATGGAACCTGACACAGGTGGACTCCACCGTAGCCAAGGCTGGCCTCAAGCACACCGTCACCGTCCTCGAGATCGGGCCCAGCACGGGGAACCTCACCAAGCGCCTACTCGAGGCCAGCGTCAAGGCCGTCGTCGCTGTCGAGCTCGACCCGCTCATGGTGCTTGAGCTCAACCGCCGTTTCCAAGGGCACCCCCTCTCCTCACACCTCAAGGTACAAGCGCTCTGCTCCTATTTTGTGTGGTCGGTGGAAAGATTGAATTTTCCAAAAGGATTCAGAGCTACTTTCTGTTGTTGAGTGCCTGCTCTGCGATGGCTGCTTAGAGATGTCTAAAATTTGTTTTTGGTACTGGAGTGGTTATAGTTTACGGTAATTTTGGCGTTTGATTTTTCTGCAATGGATATATTTTGAGGTCGGTTGTACTATAGTTAGTTCCTTTGTTCTACAAAGCGAAAAAGATTGGTCATGGGGGCAATTGCGGAATTCAGGGTGGTGTGATGTTATGTTCATGGATGTGTGGTGAAGTTGCTTCTACAGAACAAAGTTTTCTTCTCCCTGCCGTTGTGCTTTGCAGTTTTTGGTGGTTGTGTTGGTTAACAGGGTAGATTTCAGGGGCTAAATTGGTAAATGCTACATGGCGTTTGTCTCAGTTGAATAGGTTTAATTTTTTTTAGGTGGTGAATTGTTCAATGCTACATAAATGTTTGTTCTTGTGAATCCAAAGTATTAGCGGTACACGTATAAGGGTGAGTTATGGTAACTAGGATGTGTTTTGGTTCTTCACTAAAATGATGTAACATCACTAAAATGTTTTGGGTGATTGTTGCAAAATACTGCATGCCTGTGTTGAATATATGGAGGTATTGGTGTGTTAAGAGAACTAAAATTGTCTTGATATAATGAAGATTATAGAGGGTAAAATTAAACTGCAGAGTTGGATTATAGTGATGACTAAATATTTGTTTGCGCCAATGATGACCAGGAGGGGAGCTGAAATAAAAAACAGGCTTATATCCAATCCACATTCTATTTCTGGTATCCTTTTGTTTCCCCCTGTGTCTGCAATTTCAATGTGAATCAAAATTTTGTTAATAAAATGAGTGTTCTTGTGAATCGTAATGCAGGTTATCCAAGGAGATGTCCTTAAATGTGATCTCTCGTACTTTGATATCTGTGTGGCAAACATTCCACACCAGATTTCATCCCCCCTTACATTCAAGCTTCTGTCACATCGTCCGATCTTTAAGTGTGCTGTGATCATGTTTCAACGTGAATTTGCCATGAGACTTGTAGCACAGCCTGGAGACAGTCTCTACTGCCTTCTCTCAGTGAACGTGCAACTCTTATCACGTGTGTCACATCTCCTGAAGGTTGGACGGAATAACTTCAGGCCTCTAGCCAAGGTTGATTCATCAGTTGTGCGTATTGAGCCCTGGAAGCCCCACCCTCCTGTTAGCTTCAAGGAGTGGGATGGACTTGTGAGGCTTGGTTTCAATCGAAAGAACAAGACCTTGGGCTCCATCTTCGAGCAGAAGCATGTTCTTGAATTGCTAGAGAAGAACTACAAGACGATGCGGTCTCTTCAACTTGCTCAAGATTTAGAAATGGGTGGGGAAAAGATGCCACAAGATGATGTCGCATTGCTGGCTAATATGGTTGAAGACCTGGGCATGGAGACTACTGATGAGAGAGAAGATGATGAAATGGAAATGGATGATGCAGACATGGTAGGAGATGGCTGTGCAAGTTTTAAAGAAAAGATTATGGGAATATTGCAGCAGGGTGATTTTGCAGAGAAGAGAGCTTCCAAACTGAGCCAAGTTGATTTGTTGTACTTGCTGTCGCTCTTCAACAAAGCTGGTATACATTTTTCGTGAGGGACTACATAATTTGCTAGCTCGATAAAGCAAGCCAAATTACAGAACGGAAAGGATAAGGAGCAGAATGGCACCAACCTCCGAACGCCCACTTGTGGGAGGTCGCGTTGGTGTGGAGGAACTTGTGGTGCACGCGCGCGCGGTCGAAGTCCCCAGTCTCGAGAGCATCTGTGACCACAAACAACAGCATCAACAATGCAATTCGCGTCGGTGTCTTGCGAAACCGGAGCAAAACTAGAGGGCGAAAAACGCTCGAGGAGACGAACCTTGGAACTCGCGGATGGGGGCGGAGGGGGCCTCGTACGCGCCGGCCTTCCAAAAGCTGCGACAATCGAGGGCTCTACCAACGCCGCCTGTGCCGCCGGTCATCGCCACCGGCATTGGCGGGGTAAGGTGGTTAGGGTAAGGGTTAGGGCGAGTTCGCAGGAGAGGTTTTTCCGACGAGTTCACCAACAGTTGTTGCTATATGCCTTAATACCTACACACACGATTTTTTCCTCCTTCGGACAACCCGAGAAAAAACAGAATAGACAAAAAGAAAGAGTATGCCCATAGACTCCTTTTATTTTATATAGTTATAGGCCGAGTACACAATGTTAGACAAAATAAAAATTACCATAATTTTATGAAAAGATCCTACGCTTTATACTATGATGAATAACACAAGATTAAGACCATATTTGGATCCCATAGTCTAATGTTTAGTTGTCTAAAGTTTTGGACTAAACTTTAGTTGGCTAAACTTTAGCCACTAAACTTTAGTCGAATGTCTCGTTTGGATCCTGTACTAATGGATAGGACTAAAGTTTCAAAAAGACCATACTACTTCTCCTCGTTTCGTGCGTCAGCCATTAAATGGGAGGTGAGAGACCAACATGTATGGGTAAACACGTCTTTGTGCCTAAGAAACCAAAATTTTAGACCACTTTAGTTCACTTTGGTGGACTAATGGTCTAAAGTGTTTTTTAGGGGTTAGCTAAAGTTTAGATCTAACTTTAGACCATCTATTTGGAGACTTTAGATCTAAACTTTAGTGACTAAACTTTAGATGGAGGGATCCAAACAGGGCCTAAAGTACCTAGGCACTCAAGTTTCACATTGAAGTCCCTTAGTAAACAATGTGTTACTATTGAATCCTTGAATCAATGAGCATACTTGACTTTCTATGGCGAGACTCCGGATCTCGTGGTGGAGACATGATTGCCGACGTTCCCGGCAACAGGAAATAGCTTGTCAATGATCGTTATATATGTATAGAACTTGCACTTGATAATGGTGTTGTTCGTCAGAGAAAAATCATAGGAAATTTATATACTCAGTATAGGTGTCGCCATGGTACGGAAGAATATTCAGTTCTTCCCACTTTAGACTGTTTTCGTACTTCCTTACTTAAAATATAGTGCAGATGGTCATAAAAAATTCCAAAAAACTTGGTAGCATTGACACAAAAATCTATCTATCATACAAAAAAAATCTAAATTTGATCTACACATGGAGAAGTAAAAAAGACAAATTCTACTGAAAAGAAAATCAGGAAATACAAAGGGAAAAGATAAAGATAAAGCTATTGTTCACTATTTTTGTTTATCATAATGTAAGTAATGTTTTCAGCTTTTTTTTTTTTGCAGAATGCTTGCTTATATTATGACCTATCTCATCAAAAAAATTAGATTTTTTATGACAATTTGCACCGTATTTTGAAGAGGAAAGCATGAAGGCACGCTAAAGGTGGAAAGCAACTTGAAGTACTTTGGAAAATCAGTGAATACCCTACCCACTCAACGCCAATGAAACTATGTTAATTTACCTCTGATTATTATGCAGCCCATCCTCCCCTTTCCCGAATGCATTCAATCTTGTATATATATGACATTTCATTTCTTCTTGGTGGAGTGACCCAACTCAACTCGTGTATATCTCACTTCTTAATCAAATCTCACATTTTTACTCGCTCTGCCCTATCGAAATTACCCATCAAATGAGGAATTGAGCTTAGCTTAGTTAGTGGAAGGTGAGGAGGTATACCGACTTCGAATCCTCTTCGGCTCACATTTGAATCATCACATCTCCTATATATACTCTCTCTCTCTCTCTCTCTCTCTCCTATTCATGCTACAACACACTTAAATTACCAAGTGACTAGTGCCATAGCTTATGCACATATATTACCATACAACCTGGAGTACTACCAACAGAGTACTCCTTTTCATCTTTTCTTAATAAAGTTTATCCCAATCTTGAATTGAACCATCATCCAAAAAATATTTTAGCTCTTGCATGAAATTGTTTTAAACCAATTATGGCCAGTGGCGGATCCAGGAAAATTTTTTTGGAGGGGCTGAAGTACCTTCAGCTCGATCTCAGCCCCTTCTACATTATACATCTATGGCTAAAAATTTAGGGGGGGCTCCATGGGTCCGGTAGCGGTAGGGGGGGCTCGAGCCCCCCCCCCCCCCCGCCCCACCGCTAGATCCGCCCCTGATTATGGCCATCAATGTTTGAATAGTAAAATGCATAAAACCTGGTTTGGTTGTCATCAAGTCATGGCATTCTAGTCAATGGATACAACGAAAAAAACCAATAATGTAGATCCATGTTTGCTTAAGAGTAAAGTTCTACAAACTTGGTTGTCGTTGGTCAGTGTCACAATATATATTTTACCTACTGAATCAAATTAAAGTGTGTTTAGAGGCATCTCTCTATCTCCCTCCCAATTTTCTTACAAGCGCTTCAAATTCTGGACTCATAATATGGATCTCATTGTTTCTGCATTCAATGTGGATCTCGTTGTTTATCTTATAATTGGTTGTAGTTTAAGAGTAGATGTGTCCAATGTAACTATAAACAAGACATGTCGGTGAGCCCATAAGGGAATTTCCAATGCAGACATCGATTTGCTATGTCTAATGCCCTCCACATTACTTAGAAACAATAGTATATATAACTCCCCTAATGCATAGTATCTACTATTGAGCTCAATTAATAAATTTATACATTCCCCCACCTTTATCTCTCTCCTTCTCTCTTCCCTAATTCATATTAAATTTACACAACCCTTTTTCTCAATGTGTGTTTTGGCTATGTCTTATTTATTGGTTTGCATGCTCAAATAATGTCTCATTCAAGACACTAATCTCCTCTCTTCTTTTAACTCTTTGCCACATCGTCTTTCTGTAGGATCAATGATAACTGATTATAATGGGGGTAAATAAGATGTTTAAAAATTTTCTTGCCTTCTAATAACAATTATCTCAATTTTATTGTGGCAAGGTTTTAAAGCAATTGAAACCTACATAAGTCTAGTGTCTCTAAGACACTACATGTATGAGTCTTTAACAAGAAGCTTTAGCACAAGTAAATATCACAAATACAATATACTAGAAATACAAGAGCTGAATAAGAGACAAAGAGATACCCAATGTATACACGATGTTTATACCGTAGTGATCGGAAATGTGCCAGTTTCCACTAGACCACGTTGAGGAAAGCCCAAACGACGTAGACCAGCTCCACGAATTAAGCCCTAGCTCCTCAATCCACTAATTGTTGTCCTTCCTTCACTTCGAAGATGTGCACGCCAAACCACTCATAAATCAGTGTCTGGCTTCTTCACAACCTTCTTGTAGAAGTCACCGCACAAACTCTCGCCAAGTCATCCAGGTGCCGGCAAGCACCAAGAGTAAAAGATTACAACTTCGCTTGAAAACAATCAAGTGCCAAAAGATGAAACTAGAAATGAAATGCATTTGTTTTGACTCAACCACCTTAAATGAATGCACAATGAGAAAAAAGGTGTGGAGTGAATGCTCAATACTCAAGGATATTCAATAGTCTCTTCATTCTGTCCTAGGGTAGGTGGAGGGGTATTTATATCCTCACCAACTAAAACTAGCTGTTACAGGGGATTTCCTGAAAAATTTAGGGCGAGCGGAAGTTCCACTGTGCTATGCCCGTTACTTCCGTACCTGTTCTGACACAGCAGTAACGACTATTTCAGAGCTTCTGAACTAGCTGTTAGAAGTCAGCGCGGAACTATCGCCATTGTAAACCTGGTAGTTCCAATGTTCGGAAGTTCCGAAAATTCGGCGCAGTACATTCGTTTGTTTTGAGACCAAGAGATGGCGCTCTCTGGAAAAAAACGTTCCGCCCGAACTTTTTGTAGCTTCCATGCTCTGGAAGTACCGTTTAATGTTGTGGTACTATCGCTCTACGGTAGTTCCACCGTTGAAACTCCGGTACTTCCGTTTGCCGTAGAGAATAAGTGATTTCGAGAGTGCTCTCTAGAAAAAAGGTTCCGCTCGGCTTTGATGGAGCTTCTGTGCTACAGAAGTACCGTTAAAGGCTGCGGTACTACCACTCTATGGTAGTTCCGCCGTTAAAACTTCGGTAGTTCCGTTTGCCGCAGAGGCAAAGTAACTTCGAGGGTGCTCTCTGGAAAAAAAGGTTCCACTTGATTTTGCTGGAACTTCTGGAAAGTGGAAGTTCCACCGATTGCACTCCGATACTTCCGATTTTTCAAACAGAGCACATATCGGCCATCAAGTTTTGTTTAAAATGAATGCATGATCCTAAATTGATCCAAATGGCACAAGAATATACTATCAAGTTAGTAACAATGATTTTCTCTTAATGGTACGACATGTATCTTGTAATCCAATCTTCCACCCTTTCTCCTAAGACCGGTAAAGAATAAAAATGATGCTAGTCTACATATACTTTTGTCTTGAGCCACTTCAATTTTCATGTTGACCCTTAGCATACGTCTCATCATCATTTTAGGGACTAAACCTTTTAAACACTCAATACACATGTCAGTCCCATATTCACATAAATTCATTAAGAGTAAAGTCCATTACCGGTCCTTAAACTTTTTATGCTGTGTCATCCCGGTCCATAAACTTTTAAAGTATGTCATCCCGGTCCTTAAACTTTCAAAGTGTGGCAATTTCTTTTGAAAGTCTATGGACCGGGATGACACAGCATAAAAAGTTCACTGCTACAACTACATAGGATATTACCACACTTTGAAAGTTTAAGGACCGGGATGACATACTTTAAAAGTTTATGGACCGGGATGACACAGCATAAAAAGTTTAAGGACCGGTAATGGACTTTACTCATTCATTAATTACCAAAACTATTTTTAGGGGCCTAAATATTTTCACGTTCATCCATTCTAGATAGCTATTTATTAGCTATAGACATTGTACAAGAGTGGAGCATTGGTCTTTTGATTGGTTAGAATTTTGTTATGTTCTAGACTTGATTAGAATTTTGTTATGTGGCATGCCACCCATATTACTATTGTTTGTCTCGTGTATATCTATTCACTTTTGTGTACCCTAAATTTCTATGCATACTCTGTGTAGTGACATTATCAAGCATGCCACTCACATTTTTTATTGTTCATTTAACTCAAAGGGTGCTTGCTCCATTGGACTTTTTTCATGGTAAAAACCTATGCTATGTACTCTGTTATGAGACCACACATGAATGCATCACTTTTTCCATTGCATGACATCCTTATATTCTGTTAATGGTATAAATGAATGCTCTTGGATGTATGGTTTTGAACGTTCTTGTTCACGAGGTCTTGAGTGTGTGTGTGTGTGTGTGTTAGACTTCGAATGATTCATGTGAATTGGATTGCGTGTTGAAGACTCTGGAGGCTGGCGACTGCCACTACCCAGATGTAATGCGTCATTGTGAAGGTCAAGCAGTGGACACACAGCACGCACCATCTTGGATGTGGCATGGTTGATGAGGGCATCAGGAGCCGAAGCAGGAGTTACATTAGGAGCCGCAGTAGGTCTCAGAGGTATAAACAGTGTTTCCTCCAAATCACCTTCCCTTTCGCAGTCATTATGAGTGCTCGTCTTTGATCGAGGTAAGCATCTTTTGATATTGTCGTGCATGTTTGTTGCAACTATAGTCCTTGAGTAAAGTCCATTACCGGTTCTTAAACTTTTTATGCTGTGTCATCCCGGTCCATAAACTTTCAAAGTGTGTCATCCCGGTCCTTAAACTTTCAAAGTGTGGCAATATCCTATGTAGTTGTAGCAGTGAACTTTTTATGCTGTGTCATCCTGGTCCATAGACTTTCAAAAGAAATTGCCACACTTTGAAAGTTTAAGGACCGGGATGACACACTTTGAAAGTCTATGGACCGGGATGACACAGCATAAAAAGTTTAAGGACCGGTAATAGACTTTACTCTTTCTCCTTGTATGTTTATGCTATCCGTTTATATTATCTATTTTCGATCTGAAATCGCTATATATCTATCCCAATGGTATTGTATCCGATATTCTGAATTCGTATTTATATCCGATCTTATCATATTTGAATCTAAATTTTAGAAAAAGTAGATTAAAATATGGTACAAACATTATCTATCCAAATCCAACCCAACAAATATTATCTTTCCGAATCTAATTCGACTGTAACTTAACATGCCTATGCACTGAACTGGGCCGGTTCGAATTCATGGGCCTGTCTTACTGCATCGGAGCTAGCCCTATCCATAAAAGAAAAAAAAAATCCTTCATACTTATACCCAAAACCCTAGCTGGTTCGCTGCTTTTTCTCCCTCCACTCCCCACTCGCGCCACCCCCAGCGCCGCCTCTCGACCAACAACTTCTCCTCCTCCGGTGGCGGCGGGAACCCGAGTGCACCACCATGGCGGGCGGCAAGATCCAGAAGAAGCGGCACGGCGGAGGCGCGGGAGGCGGCGGCGGCCGGCTGCAGGGCGGGATCCCGTTCGAGAAGTCCAAGGGGCAGCACATCCTGCGGAACCCGGCGCTGGTGGACTCCATCGTCGCCAAGGCCGGCCTCAAGCCCACCGACACCGTCCTCGAGATCGGGCCCGGCACGGGGAACCTCACCAAGCGCCTGCTCGAGGCCGGCGTCAAGGCCGTCGTCGCCGTCGAGCTCGACCCGCGCATGGTGCTCGAGCTCAACCGCCGTTTCCAGGGGCACCCCCTCTCCTCACGCCTCAAGGTACAAGCGCTCTCCTTCTTGGCTCCTATTTTGTGTGGTTGGTGGAAAGATTGAATTTTCCAAAAGGATTCAGAGCTGCTTTCTGCTGTTGAGTGCCTGCTCTGCGATGGCTGCTTACAGATGTCTAAAAATTGTTTATGGTACTGGAGTGATTCTGGTTTAGGGTAATTTGGCGTTCGATTTTTCTGCAATGGATATATTTTAAAGTCGGTTGTACTGTAGTTAGTTCCTTTGTTCTGCAAATAGGAAAAGATTGGTCATGGGGGCAATTGGGGAATTCAGGGTGGTGTGATGTTATGTTCATGGATGTGTGGTGGAGTTGCTTCTACAGAACAAAGTTTTCTTCTCCCTGCCGTTGTGCTTTGCAGTTTTTGGTGGTTGTGTTGGTTAACCGGTTAGATTTCAGGGGCTGAATTGGTAAATGCTACAAGGTGTTTGTTTCAGTTGAATAGGTTAGATTGTTTTAGGTGCTGAATTGTTCAATGCTACATAAATATTTGTTCCTGTGAGTCCAAAGTATTAGCGGTACACGTATAAGGGTGAGTTACGGTAACTAGGATGAGTTTTGCTTCTTCACTGAAATGATGTAACATCACTAAAATGTTTTGGGTGATTGTTGCAAAATACAGCATGCCTGTATTGAATATATGGAGGTATTGGTGTGTTAAGAGAACTAAATTTGTCTTGGTATAATGAAGATTATAGAGGGTAAAATTAAACTGCAGAGTTGGATTATAGTGATGACTAAATATTTGTTAGCGCCAATGATGACCGGGAGGGGAGCTGAATGAAAAAAAAGGCTTATATCCAATCCACATTCTTTTTTTGGTATCCTTTTGTTTCCCTCTGTGTCTACAATTTCAATGTGAATCAAACATTTGTTAATAAAATGAGTGTTCTTGTGAATCGTAATGCAGGTTATCCAAGGAGATGTCCTTAAATGTGATCTCCCGTACTTTGATATCTGTGTGGCAAACATTCCATACCAGATTTCATCCCCCCTTACATTCAAGCTTCTGTCACACCGTCCGATCTTTAGGTGTGCTGTGATCATGTTTCAACGTGAATTTGCCATGAGACTTGTAGCACAGCCTGGAGACAGTCTCTACTGCCGTCTCTCAGTGAACGTGCAGCTCTTATCACGTGTGTCACATCTCCTGAAGGTTGGACGGAACAACTTCAGGCCTCCACCCAAGGTTGATTCATCAGTTGTGCGTATTGAGCCCAGGAAACCCCTCCCTCCTGTTAGCTTCAAGGAGTGGGATGGACTTGTGAGGCTTTGTTTCAATCGAAAGAACAAGACCTTGGGCTCCATCTTCAAGCAGAAGCGTGTTCTTGAATTGCTAGAGAAGAACTACAAGACGATGCAGTCTCTTCAACTTGCTCAAGATTCAGAAATGGGTGGGGAAAAGATGTCACAAGATGATGTTGCATTGCTGGCTAATATGGCTGAAGACCTGGGCATGGAGACTAGTGACGAGAGAGAAGATGATGAAATGGATATGGATGATGCAAACATGGTAGGAGATGGCTGTGCAAGTTTTAAAGAAAATATTATGGGAATATTGCAGCAGGGTGATTTTGCAGAGAAGAGAGCTTCCAAACTGAGCCAAGTTGATTTCTTGTACTTGCTGTCGCTCTTCAACAAAGCTGGTATACATTTTTCGTGAGGGACTACATAATGTGCTAGCTCGAGATGAACCTTGAAAAGGCTTGTTTCTTTTTTGGTTTATGTTATGTAAGTCCTATAAGTTCTCTATGTGCTTGTAGAAAAATTTGACTGCATGAATTTTGTCCTAGCTAGTTAATTTGAATAGTTGTAAGGAAAGAAATTCCAATCTGTGTTCCCTATATCTCGTATATGTTGTTTATCATCATAATTTCTAAACATTTGTATGGTTATATTGTGCCCTTGTTGAGCTCTGAAGCAGATGGATTGTTTCTACCCACTGAAAATTGCAAACCTGCAGGCTGCAGTTGTATTATGTTGCCCACATTCTGAAGCAGTGTTGCTCCCCTACATCATACTTTTACATGATCAAAGTCTGTTATACTTAGATTGTCAGGTTTTATGGCCATGTTTCTTTTTTGCAAGACATGTTAGCAATTATGACTGACGGTCTAGTGGAGTAACAATTATGACTGATGGTAACAAAAGAACCACTCACAAAGAGGGCAAATGGGGATGTATAATAGTGTCAAGACTGGTTACATCTGATGGTGATGGGTGATCGCCACACTAATCTACGCAAGCTAACCTAAAGATAGTAGATGGAGCCTAATTATTTGGGTTTTGGAGGCTAAAGTGAATTTATAACAAGGATTATGATAGCTGCAGTAGTAATTGCACTTTCTTGTTATTTTTTAGGAAAAACAATAGAAGGCTCCTACTGTTCTATGTATTAATTTATAATAAAGTTACATGTGTTACATAATGTACAAAGAGGTCCCTTAAAAAGGACCTAGATCAATTGCAGGGATTCTAGCCAATCAAAGACAGAAGAGTGCATGCTTTCATTCACTCTCTTCGAATGCAGAGTGATACCCTCCTTAAATAATTGTTTCTAGTTATTCGAATTGGGATTATCTTGGTTTTTTGCAAAAACAAAAGAGTAAAATTGTTCATGAGGATCATCAATTCTTAAAAAGCTGTCACCGAATCATCTTGGTTTTTTGCAAAAGAAAAGAGTCCAGGATACTTGTTGCAAGAAAATATTCCCATTCTATATATCCTTCCAAAATAAGATGCTATCTCCCTTGCCCACATGTCCTGCTGAAATGCCTCTGTAATAGTCAATGTTTCATGATATCCCTCCACCAGAAAGGTCCACAATCCATAGTCATATGCGGCACTTGATTTTAGAATAATGTTTGGTCCATATTACCTTCACGCAAGGCATGTCATGTTTGGTAAAAAAACCTATGCAAGTGTTTAGTAATAAAAGCCTGATTCTGGGTGTGCAGGTTGAGCACACCCAAGCCACCTTTCTTCTTTGGTTTGCAAACTGTCTCAAGCTGCTAAAGATTTACATCCAGCATTCAGATCAGAAGGTCCATGCTATAGACAATGCTTCCTTGCCCTATCAACGTGTTCTAACACGGTTTTTGGCAAGTTCAGAGACCACATATAATAAGTTGGCAATAAGGTCATCGCTGAATTAACCATTGTCAACCTTCGTCCGTAAGATAAAAAAGGCTCCAAAAAGCTAGAAAAAGACGAAATTAAGAAATAGTGAACTAGAAGCTAAAAGCCAGAAGCTGAAGCCGAAACAAGCGGCAACCATCGTCCAATTTTTTCTGTTATCATTTGTTTACCGTATTTTCTATGTCAGCTTCCTTTATGCTGCGAAGCAAACTCCTGAGCCTTTGCGCCTTGCTGCTAAAGGCGTGCGGTGTGCCTCCCTGTGTTGGTTGTGCCTTGTGCAGTCCAAGGTTTTTTCACCTTACTTTGTGTTCCCTGAGGCAGTCCAGCTTTTGCAACAAGCCAGGTAACCAGATGCACTTTCATCCTTGTGGCCATTGTTGTTCTTCTGGCTTCTCTGTGCTTTTCGTTGGTCTCTTTTTTGTCCATATGATTTAAGGTTTATTTATTTGTTGCAGATCCAAGATGCACTTCAGCGTGCTACTATTGATAGCAAATCCCAAGTTGGTTCGATTTTCCAAATTCTCAACACACAAGAGTCTCCTCCAACTTATTTTCAGACAAATAAATTTACTTCAGCATTCCAGGAGATTGTTGATGCCTGCGGGTAAGTTCCAGACGTAATCCATAATTGTGATGCTTCATTGTTGCCTTTATTTTAAATAATCAATTTATTTTAGTTTTTGTCATTGCTTTTTTTTTTGATGGTACAGAGCTGTGATGTGCTTATTTAGCAATGTCATTGTTCATGCGATGGGCGTACTTCCCTTTCCTTGTAATTTAAGATACACATCCTTTTATCACCCCCAAACCGTGCCTACAATGTTTAGTTCTTGAGAAACACATAGTAATATAGTATACGTTTGGAAACCATCCTGAATAATTTTTACTTGTCCTTTTGCTCCTTTTTCTTTATATAGAAAACATTTCTTGGTTAGAAGTCCCATAATCAAGGTTCCAAATACCGACGGTGACCAGCCGGTTACCGCCGGTAACCGGTTTTACCGGTGCCAACCAGGAGAAAAAAACCACTAGTTCTTTTATTTAATTCAAATTTAAACTTTTGAATGTAAAACTTAGTTTCTCTAATGATATTCACATTGTTTAACATTAATAAAATGTATTAGGAAGATGTATGCAATTTCCGTACTTGATTTCATACTTTTTGCCATAAATGTATTAGAAATTTTCAAATTTTGAATGTAAAAATTAGTTTCCCTAATGATGTTTACGTTGTTTAACACTAATAGAATGTATTAAGAAGATCCATGTATCTTCTGTGCTTGACTTCATAATTTTTGCCATGAATGTGTTAGAAATTTCAATTTCAAATTTGAAAAACCGGGTTTTAACGGGTTTTAGCGGTTTTTCTGGTTATTGATTTCAAATTCAAATCTTGACGCGTGAAATTTGACTGGTTTTTTTTCCGATTACCGGCAGGTAACCGGTACCCCCCCCCCCCCCCCCAAGTTATATAATTTCTCGAACTGTTTTTTGTGCTATGTGCATTATTTGATATGAATATATACAAGACAATTGTCAATATATGCTGTAACTTTTTCATAATACAAATTCTGCTTATCTGATGTTTATGATAATTGAAAGAGATCACCTTCAAAGAATTCCCTTCTTTCTGCAAAAAAGAACTGTTGAGGTTCATGGTATTCTTTAATTTGGATATGATAGCATTTAAGATTCATATCATATATCCTTCAATCTGGATATGTACTAACTTTATATTAAACATCTGTTGCAGTGTTGCCAAGTATCAAGAAGCAAATCCTGGTGTATTTACTATTGTAACATTTCCCTTCTTATTTGCCATCATGTTTGGAGATTGGGGCTGTTAGACAATGTGTGTCCGGCTAGCCCTTTGGGCTGCACGGCTGCCCTCTCTGGGCCTCACGTGATTAGGTGGTTGTGATTTGAGTCATAATAGACAAGGAGAGTCCTAATAGGCAAGGATCCCCCTTTGGTTGGTTGTATTCTATAAGCCCTAATCCTAGGTCTTCCTTGCCTATATATTTATGTAAACATACCTCGCATAATCATCAATCAATCCCATGATATACACCTTTCTACAGGGGCCATGGAATTTGTTTACTACTTGCAACGCTATACCTCGTAATCCGAGAGAAGAAGCTAGCTTCACAGGTTTTGTCAACAGTCTTTGTTATATTTTTGTCCTTATATATGTTACTGTCACTATTACCCTTGTTGAACTTATTCTAGGGGATTTTATATGGTTAAATCCCCAAGGTTATGAGGAAGCATTGACATTTCCTTGCCCCTTGATTTTCGTTCAGTAAACAGTTCTCCAGAACCTAGTTTCAAATCACTTTGCTTTTGGCTTTCAGAAACTTGATGACATGATGGATATGATGTTTGGTGGGGCGCTATGTAATTTTGATGATGTCACTTTTTTCAATTTACTTCGGATTGATATACAATGAATTCTTCTCAGTTCCATTTGAGCTCTTTGGTAAATCTGCCTATGCATGCTGTGATCCTTCTTGTGGGTAAGGAACTTAATCTGCTAAATTTATGCTTCTAATATCACGCCTTTTAAAAATCTAATTTTTTGCTTCTTTTTTCTCTCCTTTGTTTTGTTTGTAGACATGCTACCACTGAAGGTTTACTTAAGGTGAGGCGAACATATCCATTTGGTGTGGATCCTGTGCGGCATGGTAGCCATAGTGAGCTGCCGTTTCTCAACTCTCTAAAGATGAAGATGTCGATTCTTCTTGGAGTTGCGCAAAAGAACCTTGGAGTTGTGATGAGTTACTTTAATGGAAAGTTTTTGAGAAATTCTCTGAATATTTGGTAAGTTGATCTCGTTCTCAGGAATAGCGTGACCCATTTCAGTTGAGCTACAGTGGATGTTATGAGTGAAACAGAGTCCCTTCCTATTGTTTACCTAAGGTTGTAGTTAAACAGTTGACTATACTCATTCAGCTGTTGTGTAATTATGCAACAGGTACCAGTTTATTCCTCAGCTGATCTTCTTGAACAGCTTATTTGGTTACCTGTCACTCCTCATCATTATTAAGTGGTGCACGAGCTCAACAGCTGACCTTTACCATGTAATGATATATATGTTCCTCAGTCCAACTGATGATCTGGGAGAGAACCAACTATTTCCTGGGCAGAAAATAGTGGAGGTTTGGTCATATTCATTTTTGCTGCTATCTGTTGATTCTGTGCAGTACGCATAAGGATTATTTCTTAACATTTCTTGTTTTCTTATAGCTTGTTCTACTTCTGCTTGCACTTGTGTCTGCGCCTTGGATGCTGATTCCGAAGCCATTGCTCTTGAAGAAGCAACATGAACAGGTATGTCTTTGTGTACTCTGAATTCCTTCGCTGACTTCCAACTAGAATTTTTATACTCACATGCTGACTGTGTTTTTGGCTTCGTCAGAGGCACCAAGGCCAGCAGTACACCATACTTCAGGCCACATATGAATCAGTGGCGGAATTGGAAGAACACCATGAAGATTCGCATCACCATGAGGAGTTTGAGTTCAGTGAAGTTTTTGTTCACCAGCTGATCCACACGATTGAGTTTGTGCTCAGTGCAGTCTCAAATACCGCCTCTTACCTTCGTCTTTGGGCTCTCAGGTACTGCTGAACTTGATACTATGCATCACCACGAATAGATCAACCTTATCACTAGGCAGGCATTGACAATCAATTGATGTTCTTATTCGTCAGTCTTGCACACTCGGAGCTGTCCAGTGTCTTCTATGAAAAAGTTCTTGTTCTTGCGTGGGGGTAAAGCTGCTCTCCACTCTTCTACTCTATTGCTCTCTCTCCCTCCCTCCTCCCATCTCATCATGTGCTGTGCCCCCTCTGCAGATACAACAACATTATCATCCTTGTCGTTGGAGTAATCGTCTTTATCTTTGCCAATATTGGTGTCTTGCTTGTGATGGAGACCCTAAGTGCATCCTCCACGCCTTGAGGCTCCACTGGGTGGAGTTCCAGAACAAGTTTTATGAGGGTGATGGGTACAAGTTTGCACCCTTTGCTTTTGCATCGATGATCGAGGAGGAAGACTGAGTCCGAATGATTGCATGTGATGTAGAATGGAAAATCTTAAGAGGCTTACCTTTATAGATAATAATAGTTTATCACCATCGGTGAAGATTCAGAAAACTCCAGTTCCTCGTGTCATAACGAGGGACACCGGATCATTCTTTTTGCCTACACTATTAGCCATGCTAGCTTATTCTGTAAATTATGATCTGTCATTGTTTTGAACGGTGATGGAAGCGGCTGGTGCAGCTGCAAATAAGTCTAGTGCATAGCGGCACCACCTTTTTCGTGGTGCGATGTTGATAAAAAGTTTTGTACTCATGTCTGCGACATGAATCATTTCAAACGAAGCATGAGTTCTAGAATTGTTCATGTGGGACACTGCTTTCATCGATTTAGAGGTTGGTAAAAAATTGTTCCTATCAAATGCATCCTGTTTCGTGTTCGAGGATTACCAGGAAAGAAAGATTTATGTACTCTCTCCGTTTTAGAATACTTTAACTTTTGACTTAGATCGGTCTAACTTTGTAATTTTCAGGCAATAATTATTTTTAAATATTTAGATTGATCGTATTTTTAAAATAATATTGTTAGATTTATCATAAGATGTAGTTTTTATAATATTAGATTTCCGTGACATTTTGTTGGTGTATTACTATAAAATTAACTATCAAAGTTTAAACTTAAAAACCGTGAAAAGTTAACGGTCTCAAGTATTCTAAATCTGCGAGAGTAGTTTCTTGTAATGCACGTCCTTCTATAAGTTGTTAGCTGTCGGATTGGAAGCAAACCTAGTTACTCTCGAACCAAGAATTTTTTTATACGAATAATCTATTTTTTTATTTGAAATTACATAAATATACCCGCGACAACATTTTTTTTTACAGAAATAGGTTTCAGTCGCCCAATGTGTGTGTGTGGGGGGGGGGGGGGGGGGCGACAGATGTCCAGTCGCCCGACCGCACTCAATCCCCCGTGAATTTTGTAAATTTTGTAGTTTTTAACTGAAAAATAATCTGCTGGAGTTGTAATAAAAGTTTATGTTTATTGTATGTTGTAGGTGCGTAACAAATTTTAGGAAAGTTTTTTTTAAGAACGATTGACCGTAGAACGATCGGTACATACGATGATAAGTGATATTTTGATGTTACTGAGAATTTGTGTACGGAGAAAACCGGTATGTTAATATTGTTACATGACTTGCTATGTGAATTATTGAATGCGAAAAGACGAGATAATAAGTTTGTCTGGATTTAAATAAACTTCATAATACAGTTGGGAGTAACATGTCGCGTACTTTTTGATTATATGCATAACATATAGCATCATGTGCGATTAACTCACCCAACTGCTCGTACGACCTACTGTGTGGACCGGAGTTATTTTCCCTTCCTTGCCCGCTCGGCATTAAACTCCTCGGTGGCCTCTTTTGCCTTAGCCGCCATTTCCCTCTTTCTCTCGCGCTCTCTCTCACGAGCCTCCCGCTCCCTACGCGTGCACGCTTCGAGATGAGTTTTCGTCGCGCGTTGTATACGTAGGGTTTGCTTGTTTTTGCGGCACTCCTCCTCCCGTATTTCCGATGACCTTGCGACATTCCACTCCTCGAAGTCGAGAGCCCATTGGTCCTCGGGGTGGATCTCAAGATCGATCCATTTGCGGTAGGCGCATAGGGGTTCCGGGGACTGTAAATATGGGGAGAGATTGTTAGTGCGTGCTATGAAGGAGAACAGGTAGGAGAAAATGGTGCATCTGGTCCTTACCGGCTGCCGGTAGGTTGCGGTGTCTAGACGATTGCGTAACCCCAGTAATGCATACCTAGGATGATGTGGTGCTTAGACTTGAAGAACTTGCACGTGTCCCCGCACCAACAAAGGGGTGTCTCCCCTCGGGTGGGAGTTGCAGCGAACGCTCTGGATGGGGTTGTCGCTATGGGGCCCCTCATTGCGGGGAGCTGACCTTGTAGCATGCTAGGCTTGTTCTGCCTGGGCCGCAATAGCCCTTATTTTCTCATCGCGGGCGGTAGCTGACCGTGCTAGGTCGCGGGTATCCTCCCATTGATTCATCATCTTGTCTCATTGCTTCTGCCTTTTGTCCATCCCGGTGTGGTGAAGGAAGCGTGGTGTAGTGTGGGGTTTGGTTGCGCAGTATTCTTTGAGAAATCCCGAGGACCTCAATTTATAGTGTGCAAAGTTGGTAAAGCTGGGCCGTGAGGTCTTGTCGCTGCGGAAAGCTAACACGTGCGGTCATGTTGCTGCGCAAAGCTGGCGCGTTTGGTCTTATCACTGGGCAAAGCTGGGCCATGCTGTCATGTCACTGTGAAAAGCTGCGTTGTCAAGTCATGTCACTGAGGAAAGCTGGCACGTTCGGTGTTCTCACTGCAGAAAGCTGGGCCATGTTGTCATGTCACTGTGAAAAGTTGTGTCGTCATGTCGGTCCAACCGTCTATTACTAATAATTATGAAGACCTCTTTCTCAGTTGGGATCAGGGGAGCAATCCCCGATTCTGAAAATGCTAAAGAGTACTTGGCTTCAATAGAGGAGAAGTTTAAAGGCTCCACTAGATTTTATGCCAGTACCTTGATCCAGAGGTTCTTAATCCTAAGTATGATGGGTCCGGCAGTATAAGAGAACATATCATCATGATGATCGATATGGCAGAAAAGCTCAAGGGCATGGACATGGAGATATTGATGGTTTCCTAGTCCATTTTATTATGACTTCTCTTCCTTCTGAATGCACGGCATTTAAGATCAATTACAATACTCAGAAAAAATAGAACATGAGCGATTTAATCGCCATGTGTGTCCAGGAGGAAGAAAGAATAAGGACGGAAAAAGAGAGATTTTGCGCTTCAAGTTAGTGGCTCTAACAAAAGGAAGTTCCAAGAGGACTTCAAATCTAAGAAAAAGCTGCAATTCTCCCCTAATTCAGATAAGTCGGGGCCTAAAGTGCAAAATGCACCTAAACCCCATGTTGCTCCCACTGGAGCACCTAAGGGGGGATGTCACTTCTGCAAGCAACCAGGGCATTTTCAGAAGGATTGTGTTGGTTTTCTAAAGTGGCTCACAAAAAAGGGTAATGATACAATAACGTTCATTGATGAAACTTTTTATGCTGATTTCTCTCTTAATTCTTGGTGGATTGACTCAGGTGTAACTATGCATGTTACCAACTCTTTACAGGGATTCATTACCACGAAAACACTAAGAAAGGGGGAGCGAAGTCTTAGAGTCGCGGGTGGAAAGGAAGCTGAAGTAGAATCAGTTGGATCTATTTCATTAGTCTTAGATAGCAGCTTCATGCTTCGTCTTAATAATGTAGTCTATGTTCCTTCCATCAAGAGGAATTTGATTTCAGTTTCTTTATTGGACGATGATGGTTTTAAATGTATTTTTGGTGACAATAAATGCATTATTACGTTTAATTCAAATGATGTTGGTCTTGCCTTTAGACAAGACAAGCTCTATATGCTTTCCCTTAATGAATCTCCTGTATTTTTGAATGTGTGTGATGCTAAGCGTAAAAAGAATGACGAGATTTCTTCGAAACGTGGCACTGTCGTTTAGGCCACATTTCGAGAGGGAGAATGGAGCGTCTCATTAAAGAAGAAATTCTCCACCCATTAGATTTCTCTGACTCAGACCACTGCATTGATTGCATTAAAGGAAAATATGTTAAGCAAATAAAGAATGGAGCCATTCGCAGCATAGGACTCTTAGAATTAATTCATACTGATATTTGTGGTTCTTTTCCTGTGATATCAGTGGATGGTTTTGGTTCATTCATCACATTCACTGATGATTTCTCTCGTTATGGTTATGTCTTTCCCATTAAAGACCGATTTGAGTCACTTGACAAATTTAAGATATTTAAAGCTGAAGTTGAAAATCAGCTTAACCTAAGAATTAAAGTGGTAAGATCGGATCGTGTGGGAGAATATTATGGAAGACATGCCTCTTATGGGCAAATTCCTAGCCCTTTCGCTAAGTTCCTTCAGGAAAATGGCATTGTTGCCCAGTATTCTATTTTGGGTGAACCTCAGCAGAATGGGGTAGCTGAGAGACGCAACCGTACACTTATGGATATGGTACAGAGCATGTTTAGCCATTCTAGTTTACCAATTGGCTTGTGGATGAAAGCACTAAAGACAGTCGCACATATTCTTAATCGGGTTCCCAGTAAATCAGTACCTAAAACACCTCATGAATTATGGACTGGGAGGAAACTGAGTATGAAATATTTACGAGTATGGGGTTGTCGTGCTGAAGCTAAGATATTTAATCCACATATTGGGAAATTAGACCCTAAGACAGTAAGTTGCCATTTTATTCGGTAGCCTGAAAGATCCAAAGGGTATCGTTTTTATTGTCCTGATAGAATAACTAAGTTTGTATAAACAAGGCACGTTGTGTTCTTAGAGAATAACGAGGACCTAGAGCCCAGGAAAACAGATCTTGAGGAGAAGCGGGTTTATGTTTCTTCACCGCTCATCCCAGAGACCTTTATTCATGTGCCTTAGGTGGTTGCACCTCCAGTAAAAAATACTGTTGTTGCACCCACTGTTGAGGTCTATGAAATTCCTAATGTTACACCTAGTGATGAGCCTCAGCAGTCTCCTATAATAGCTGATAAACCTATTAGAAGATCACAGCGGGAGAGAAGATCTGCCATCCCGAATGATTATGTTGTTTATATGAATGAGGATATTAATGATATAGAAAAGGTATATGATCCCACCTCTTATAAGGAGGCCATAATGAGTGAACATTCTTCTAAATGGCTTGATGCCATGAAGGATGAACTAAAGTCTATGAGCACTAATGATGTATGAGACTTAGTAGAAATTCCTGACGGAGTCAAAACAGTAGGCTGTAAATAGGTCTACAAAATCAAGCATGACTCTAAGGGAAAATATCGAAAGGTTCAAAGTAAGGCTTGTAGCAAAAGGCTTCTCACAAAAAGAGGGGATTAACTATAATGACACATTTTCTCCTGTATCAACTAAAGATTCATTCAGAATTGTTATGGCACTTGTAGCTCATTATGATTTAGAGCTGCATCAGATGGATGTTAAGACGTTATTTCTTAATGGCGACTTGCAAGAGAATGTTTACATGGCTCAACCGGAAGGTTTTATCGTGGAAGGCAAGGAGCATATGGGATGTCGACTTAAGAAATCTATTTATGATTTAAAACAAGCGTCGAGGCAGTGGTACCTCAAATTCAATAAGATCATAAGGAGTTTTGGTTTTAAGAAAAATGAAGTTGATAACTACATATATGTTAAGTTCAAGGGGAGTAAATTCGCCATCTTAGTACTTAATGTGGATGACATCTTATTGGCCAGCAGTGATAAGGATATGTTGTTTGAGACCAAAAGATTTCTTTCATCTAATTTTGATATGAAGGATCTTGGTGACGCCTCTTATGTTCTTGGCATTGAAATTCACCGAGATAGGTTCAAAGGAATATTAGATTTATCTCAGAAGGCATACATTGACAGAGTATTGAAGAGATACAATATGCATAAGTGCTCTGGCTCACCTGCTCCTATTGTTAAGGGTGATAAATTTGGGATATTTCAATGTCCAAGGAACCAATATGAAATTGATCAGATGAAGTCGGTTCCTTATGCTTCAGCTGTCGGAAGCATTATGTATGCTCAAGTATGCACGCGCCCTTATTTAGCTTTTGTAACCGGGATGCTTGGCAGATATCAGTCAAATTCAGGACCAGACCACTGGAAGGCCGTTAAGAAAGCTTTGCGCTATAAGCAAACTACTAAGCATTTCATGCTCACATATAAGAATTCTGATAGCCTTGAAGTTGTTGGTTATTCAAATTCAGATTTTGCGGGATGTGTTGATACTAAGAAATCCACGTCAGGTTATATCTTCACACTCGCTGGAGGAGCTATCTCATGGAAAAGCTCCCAACAAATCCTTACGGCATCTTCAACGATACAAGCTGAGTTTGTGGCATGTTATAAGGCTACCGGGCAGGCTGTATGACTTAAGAACTTTATCCCGGGACTTAGAGTGGTAGACAGCATCTCTAAACCACTCACCTTATACTGCGATAACGAATCTGCAGTCTTTTATGCAAATAACAACAAGTCAAGTGGTGCTGCCAAACACATTGACATTAAGTACCATGTTGTGAAAGATAGAATCCAGGATCAACCCATTAGTATCAAGCATATTAGTACTAAGTTAATGCTTGCGGATCCGCTTACTAAAGGCTTACCACCTAATATCTTTCGTGATCATGTTACCGGCATGGGTTTATTGGAAAGCCTCTGATTCTGGATAAAAGGAGCTTAAAGCAAACCAACTCTCATTAAGTATAATGAATATCCATTTCAAGATAGGATAGTACACTATATGTACTGGGGTTGTATGACACTTCATTGGCCATGCAACATATTGCCTTGGTATGCTGTTTTATTGAGAATGGGCTTATGATGTTAGCCTTATGATCAAAGGGGAGAATGTTTGGTTGATCTCCACTCGCGCCCTGATCGGAGGTGCAACCAACCCTCGTTTGGTTTCGGTCCCAGTCACTTAGCGCCATATAAAAACCAGGGGATTCGGCAGGGCTGAGCTACACACGTTGTTCTAAGCCTTGAAAGTCTCGCATAGGCCCGATCTATTAGAGTGCTCAGGTGGACGAAGATCGAAGACCCTTCTTCGTCCCCGTCCACGGATTCACCGACGCCGGCCGACCACCTCTGCATCAACCGAGCACCGACCACCTCATGGCTTCGTCTAGTTTGGGTATGTTGATTTAGCTTCCGCTCTAAGAATCTAGTTAGGTGTTCATGTTTGATCTAGGGTTAATGATTATTGTTCATGTTTGGAGGGGGAGCTGGAGCGGCCAGCGTGGTCTGGGGAGACGCCACTGTCGCGGCTCTTCGGTGCGCTCATCGCCTTCAAGCCGCTCTACTCCGTCATGAAGCTCACCTCCCGCGAGGTCATCATCAGGTACAAGCACACCAACCTTGTAGCTTGGGCATTCTCGTTCTTACCGATGCGGAGTTGGTGATGAGGAATGTGGATGTATAGGACGGCCGAGAAGTCGAACATCCCGTGGAGGGAGATGACGAAGAAGGTGCTGGAGTCGGACGTGTACGAGGTGTTCGAGAGGATACGCGACCCCAACCTCGTCTACCCTGACTGTGAGTTCATCCCATTTCATCAACCTTATTTCTTCGCTGATTAATTTCACCATTAGTTTCACACCGAGAATTTTTCTTTCGATTTCTTTACGATCCAATTCAATGATTAGATCAATATGATATCGACTTGCTTCTATTGAGCAGATTATCTGAACCCATTTCACGCCTATGATGAAGGAAACCTATCTTGGCTGGTAATCTACTTCTCTCTAAGACTCAATGTTTGAACTCTAGTAAATTTAGTTCGTTGAGTTGTAACTGAGTTTTCCACAACGACAATACTGTTGCAATTATACGATTATGGAAGCTGTGAAATCCAGATAATTGTATTCGTAACCTGATAAGTAACAAACCGAATGTATATGATATTTTGTTTTTGCTCGCATTATTCTTGAATGATTTAGGCCGCAGCTGAGGCTGAGGCTGCATGTAACAACCCGCACCATTAATTAACCGTAAGCAACGAATTACAACGTTAAGCGCGATTAATTAGGTAATTAAGAATCTAAAAATACGAGGGAATTTAAAAATTTTCTAAGTAGTCGTATAAATTTAAATCACCGAACGATAAACTAATACGTTGCTTTCACAATTGCATCGACAAGGGCGAATATCAAACGGGTAGACTAAAATGAGAAGTAAAATTCAGTTGCGCGACAAGTAAAAGTTTTCCAATCAATTAAAATATAAACAATTAGAAGGCATATCAAGTCCAATAAAAATATTACAACTAATATTACATCCTAGGGACAAGGCGAACTGCAACAAATATACAGTTTTGTGTCTTAACCATTTAACTATCTCTAAAATGAAGCAATTACAATAGAGAGCGTCAATTACAATTAGAGATCCATCTCATACATAATTGTTGCAATAGGGAAATAAAGAATAGAAGTACATTAATTGGTATACATCAATATTAAGAGAAAGCCTAAATTTACATACTCGAACATTTCATACATTAATCAGATTATTGTCAAATTGCCGATACAACATTATTTTACTTATGAATAAATAGCTAAACTATAAGACCGAAAAAGACCGAACAAAAGAGTTAATTGAAAATAAAGCAATATAAAGTAAGCATTGCCGTCAGAGCCCTAAGGATTAACTTCGGGCGGGGTAATCCGTTCACGAAGATACCTGACCGTCCGGGGGCCAGTCGGCACCTCTCACAACTATAGGCTCATCACACGGTATTTTCATTAGTATACAAACCTGTTTTGAGTATAGGGATCAGTTAAGGCAAAGCCAAAATACCATAATCCATTTTCAAGCCCAAACCATAACCGAGAGGCATATGTCAAAGCCCTCACCACACAGCAAAATAGCAACCGAGACAACACCCGGCCAGAGCCAGCCGAAGGCCACACTAAGTCACGGCCACAACAGAAGCAGCAGCCTGAGTGCACAACAGAGACAGCAGCAACCGGGGTAGTAACAACCCTCACAAATATCTCAGCTTCACCGCACAGAGGCAGGACAAAAGGGCAAAGGGGCATCACATAGCATTCACTGCCACATTTCTTAACCCTAGCAACACTGCGAGTGAAGGTAGCGGGTCAAGGCGGCGAAGACCAGGAGCCAACTAGGAGCGGTGAGGGCCAACCAGGAGTGGCGTCGACCACCGCAGCGGCAAGGGGCAGAGCCGCAAGCAGTGAAGGCAACCGAGAAGACCACCGCCAAGCCACACCAAGCACAAGCGACGGCAACCCAGCCATCCCAAATCCTTTCCCCTCCCAACCCCAACCAACACCGGTGGAGGTAAACCTTAATCATAGTGTACATCCTTTAACATCCAATGTATACATCAAGAACATCAAACCATCAAGCACTATGGAACCACACTGAGCTGGGTAGTTAGAACCAGGGAGGAAAGGGAAGAGGGAGTAAACTCACCGTAGATTGAGGCGGCGGCGCACTGCCTCCGGAGCAGTCATGGCCGGCGGCCACCAACACTCCCCCGGCGTGCGGCGGCGCAAACCGGCCATGACCGCCGGGGCGGCACACCTCCAATCCTCAAGCACAAAAATAAAAGCCATTAGGAAATCAAAAGCAATAACAACTAAAGTAGTAAAAGTGAATCAGATCCAAGAAAGAAGCCCGGATCTGGGCTATAAGCCTCGAATCCGGCGGCCACCCGTGCGTAGCCAAGCGGTGAGGAAGGGGGAAAGACGCTGCGGGGAGGCGGCACAGAGGGGAGGCATGTCGGTGGGGGCGACGCGGAAGGAGGCGGCGTAGAGGGAGGCGCCGACGGCGGCAAAGTCGGACGGCGACTCGGGGGCGCGAAGCCAGGCCGAAGGAGGAGGCGCAGGGAGAGAAGCCGACGGCGGTGCGGCGCAACGGAGGGGCCGGATCGATTCGTGGCGGCGCGGTGCAGGCGAGCGTCGGGGGTGGCGTCGGGTTGAAGTCGGCGCGGAGAGAACGAGGGAGCCGAGAGAAGGGAAATGGGGGAGGAAAGAAATGGGGAGGCGGCGGTGGAAGAGGGGAGGAGATGTGGGGGCGTCGGCCGAACCCAGGGGAAGAGCACCGGCCGAAGACCAGGGAAAAGGGGTCGGGTGGAAGAAAAGGAAAATAGGGAGGAAGAAAGGGGAAAGGTAAAATGAATTAGGAGAAATAAAAGAGTGTGCAGGTTAGAATTGCTGGATTTAGGGATACTCCTAAGCATGAAAACCTTGCTATAGCAGATTCGTTAAAATCAAATAAATTAACTGCATGTACTTAGGAATTCTGTAAACGAATATTAGCCATATCAGTGTAATAGAAATTCTTTTAGGAATTGAACGAAAACCTAGGAACCCTGCGATCACATTTCGTAGAATTCACTTAAATAAATAAGCCTTGTTATCCCCTTGATACCATAGGTTAAATCATAGAAACCCGGAATATTTCTCAAGCGCTTATTATAAATGTAATACCGTCAATAGATTATAACTGGTACGCGGAATGATTAAGTTAAAGATCTGTAGCCTCAGACCCTTTTGTGATGGACTTAAAATCCCCATATAGTTTGGTTAAGTCCGTCTAAACAGTAGAAAACCGTTAATCCGTATTTATGATAAATAGAATCAATGAAGGGCCATCTGTAGAATAAAGACGTAGCGTATGCCGAGTTAATTAATGCATCGCTAATTAAGTCGTTTGGGATCGTACCTAATTAATCCAGATAGTATTAAATCATATAACTGTCTTAATAAATATTATAGGTTATGAAAGATGAGTCAAATGATGCCCGTAGGCTGGAATTGCATATACGAAGTAAATTGTTATAACATCAATTGAACCACTCTAGTGCACATTTAAATACCCAGTTAACTTTTGGTAGTCAATTATAAACTATAGGAATCCACTAATAAGTATTCTGAATCATAAAAGTAAATTCATAACTATTAGAAGATTTAAAACTGTAGGCGACGATTAGAATAGCAAGCTAAGTTAAAATAGTAATCGTCAAGTTAAGAATCGGAATAATAATTAAAATTATAAGCGGTGAATTAAATCGCAGTTAAGCTGTCAAAATATGCTCAGGACTACATTAAAATGTATGAATCCTATAAGGACACCAAAATATAGTTTAATAAGAAATTAAGTAATTGATACATGAGACCATTTTATTCTGGATCTATAATTCAACTCGTTGCGCGTATTAGTATGAGAAAATGCATTGAGTAATCTTAAGAGCTGAAATGAATTAGAGGGGTGAATAAATATATACAAACCTTTAAGAAATTAAATAGGCTTAATTGCATACACGAGATTGACTAGAATAATATTCGCTATTATAATTAGGCATGCATTCAAATTAACCCAGGTAATTGAAAAATTACTAGGAATTAATAAAATACCGAGCATACCTACTAAATCAACCATATGTCCTAACGTTAGTGTGATAATGTCGAACGACGAGTAGTGTGCCGAAATTAGCCTCGATTACTGCGGTTGAACTAAATGAAGTGACGTCTTACCCTAGGAGCACAAACACATCGACATCCTATATTTATTACATTCTCATAAATTAAGTCGTAGCCGACGTATTTAATTGCAGGCAATAATTCAAGCTACGAGGGTGACTTCACTTGATCCTACTTGAATCCGAATTTATGGCTGAAATCCAGGCAAGCATTCCTTTGATCAAATCTTTAGCGTATATTGCTTAAAGCAAGTATTTTTGTATTAACCTAGTATCACCCTGCATGAAATAAATAAAAAAAGATTTAAATCGAGAAATGGCAAGAGATAAGAGATAGATGGCAACTGATGGAGCAGTTGGCCACTAAAGTTATGTAAGAAGGTGGGCAGAGGTTGCCAGGGCAGGTAATGAGTGGGAAAGTGTGGGACCTCTGCATAAGAATAGGATATGGGCCTGTTCTTTTTGGCTGCGGCTTGTGGCTTTTGGCTGCGGCTTATGGCTTTTGGGCTGTTTGTACGAGAGATTACAGAGTAACAGAAACTCACGTGTGGTTTTTGCTAATATAAATAAAGTTAGTAAAGTATGTACTACAATTAACTAGTAGACCCTATCTTGAAAAAATACTCCGTTTAAAAGCTAGTTACTGTAGAAAAGCCAAAAAGCAGCTTTTAGAAGCTGAAAAGAACAGGGCCTATAAGGAATCTACCCACTTCATCCGTGTGAACAGACCGTATCAACCGTATCAACCATCATCCTGTTGCGGCAGACAGACTAGTAGCCCTATCAAAGTATTATATTCTCCACATGGTTGATTTTATTTATGGGATAAGCCCAAAGGAACCGGTATAAGACCGGAGCGTAAGAACCCACAGGCGGGTTACGCATTGGCGTTATATTACGCTGGCAGGGGGGCTGGGTGAGGGTACCTACTAGCCAACGGTTATTTCGCTTTCGGTGAGTCTGCGTGAGGGTTTTGACACCGCTCCAGGCTGCCGCTGGCTGAGAATAACTGGGTGGAGATATAATTACTGAGATAGATGCAAACGTACTGTACTCTGATCTGGGCGCCGCATCTAAGGAATTGCGGAGTTCCGGGAAGCCAACAGGATCAGAGTGGTGATGGGTAAAGTGATACAAGCTTGCGCAATGCTATCCAAATCATGAATTCATGCCTGTCTCCGGGAAAGGAGAATTACGGAAACTTATGGAGGTTTTTGCTGTTCATGCGTATGTTCAGTAGTTTTCTAAATTAATAAATTGTCATTATTTCAAAACCAACAAACTTTATTTTCTATGGCATGGGAAGGAAATTGAGGAGGGAAAAGAGTATAAAAATGAGTAAGAAATTGAGAGCAGGAAGTGAGCTTCCTAAATGTGGAAAGGATAAGCATGTTGTGCATTTTTGTTAATAACGCTTGCTGAGTATTTCTGTACTCACCCTTGCTATAATCCTCCCTTTGCTTAGGAGCATGTCAGTTCAGAGGATAGCTAAGGTCAAGAGAAAGCTACCTGGATGGACTGCCGTGGACTCGGAACACAGTGGGTACAAGGTGGACATTCCGTGTGGTCGTTTTGAATAGAAAGTAGTTAGAATATTTTCTGTTTAAAAATTGTAATATTTAAGCCCAAGCTTTGTAATAACTTTTAGCCCTGCGTGGCAATATTGTGGTAATATCGTGTTTTGTCTCTAATTATTGTTTTGCTGCATCACTCTGATGGCTTATTATTCGTTAGAGCGATGTTCTATCGGCTAAAACGAATAATAATCCGTTGACTAGCGTTATTACCCCATGGTAATATTGCGGGTCGTCACACTGCAACAATGTCAATTGCAAAGAGGGCCATACCTGAGGCTACTTCGATCGAAGAAGCGAACCAAATTGTTCGAGGAAACCGGCTGAATGCAATTGAGGAGCATCACCTCAAGTACTCGGGAAATTGTCAGATAAATGACATTCTGGACATTGGCTGCTCTGTTGGTGTAAGCACCAGATATCTGGCTGAGAAGTTCCCTTCAGCTAAAGCTTTTTTAAGTGCTCGAACCGAACTGTGAATTGTCTCAGAAATTTTGTTAACCTGATTCCTGATAACTTCTATACATCTTCAAACAAAACTTCTCTTGCAAATCATATTGTTCTTCTAATCTGTTACGGCCAAAATCCAAAGTACTTCAGGTATGCTTCAGCAACCTATTTCAACCATCTCAAGAACATATATTGAAGTTGCTCGTTCGGTTCATGCACTAACCAACCTATGAAATGTCTCACAGTAACTGATTAAGAAACCGTTATCATTTCAGGAATTATCACCAGTGTTGTTCACTCTGATGAAGAGCACTGAACCGTTTCTGGACGAGTACTACATGCTGGATTTGGAGGAGACGACGAGGCAAGCCGGCTTTGTCAATGTCCATTCCATCCTGACAGACCCCAGGCATAGAACAGTCACTGCTACTGTGCCCATCTGATCGGATGGTCTGACCTTGTGAATGATGTTGTCCGGATCATAATTTTTCACCAATCAAAATTTTGTTTCATCTTTATTTGGTTAATGTAACCGGTAAAAATGCTGTACAACTTGTACAATTGTGCACATACAATACAAATAAGTGGACTGATGCTTCACATTTTCACCCAGCTTCACATTTGCCCCAAGCCGCTTCCGGCTTCTCGCCGTTCATACAAAGCTTTCGGCTTCTTCAAGCCGCTCAGGAAGCCTGCTGTTTGGGGGCCTCGGGCTTCTCCGAAGCAGAAGCCGGTTGAGATGCTGTACCAATGGGGGCGTAATATTTCAGCTTCTGCATCATCCATCAATCTCAACTCTCACTTGTTAATTAGCTGTTGCCCTCTTAACCAATCTTCCTAAACCATTTATCGAAAACAACATCGCTCTTACTCCTATGTGTTGAATATTTTCAAGTTCAGCAAGCAAAGAACAAAGCGGCAATAGAGACATAATACTAGCTACTCCTATGTGTTGAATTAAATGTTTAGCCACATTGTAAAAATAAGGAAACAGTGAAAAGTGAGCACACCTACATGTTCGTGTAACTGGTATAGTAGCTTCTACCACTCAATAAAGCTTTAGTGATTATACAACCTAGCCTATGGCCTCAGCGACTAGGTGCCATGGTAACCAGAAGGGAGGGTGCACAATAGAACAAGGATGTGCATGCAGGAAGAGAAGAAACAGATAGGTGGGAAAGGAAGGGGCAGGGATAAGATAGATTGATAATGTCTATACAACATTCGGCTATTTTTTAGGACAAAAATAGTCAGATTTTGAACCGTTAGATGGAGATCCAACGTCCTAGATCATTTTTTTTTGGAGGGGGTCATTTTGTTTGGAGGGGGGCTTGTATGAGTGGATCCGTTGGATAGAGATCTAACGCCCCAGATCAATCTAACTGTTTTTGTCCTAAAAAATAGTCGAATATTGTATAGACATTCCTATTGATAATTTCCTGCTAGCTTTATTCATGCGCCATATACTCCATATACATAGGAGTCCTAACAAGATATCTAATCAAATCAATAGGATCATAAGGATCCTAACTAACCAATCTTAAGGATCTTATCTAATCATGGAAGGAACTTATCCAAATATGGAAATATGAGATGCTAAGGCCCTGTTTGGATCCCTTGGGCTAACAACTAGTTGCTAAACTTTAGCCCTTGAGGATCCAAACAGGAGGGCTAATAGGTGGGCTAAAGTTTAGCCAAAGCTCCAACTAGTTGTTAGCCAACTAGTCCATCAAATCCAGCTAATGAGGGCTAAAGGACCAGCAGGATGGAAAAAGACGCTGATACCCACGCCAACCCTCCCAGACCGCCATGCATAGGGGTATAACAGACTTTGTACTGAGATAGTAGTACTTATTAGTCCTTGGATCCAAACAGGACTAGGCTAATCTTTAGTCAGCTAACTACTAGTCAGCTAACAACTAGTTCTAGTCCATTCAAACAGGCCCTAACTTGCAAGCAAAAAGAAGGCTTTTCTCAAGCTGCACGTGCCGGAGGTGGATCTACGCCGCCAGGCTTGGGCTTGCAGCTATAGGTGATTCCCACCATGACAGGTTATCGATGACAAACATGAATCAACCGATGGGTCAAAACTCAAATCACAAAACCCTAAGTCACACACAGTTCAATGATTTGTCTAATAGCACTAATGAAATTGGCTATACAGAAAAATAAAAAATATATAGCAAACAGCAACATCATGTTCAGAATTGAACAGGGATTTCAACAAGACCAATAATTGCAAAATCCATGCAGGAAATTCTATAGCTATTATTCCAGCATCCCATTAACTATACACGATGGCAATACCTTGCTGAAATTCCCCCCATATACTTAAAACTCATCAGTCATCATTAAAGCATTACCTTGTGAACAGAGCAATGTTTTCTTCACTCAGCTTCTCAATGAAATTTACAGCAATTGGAACCACTGGTATCATGTTATTTATACATAACATAACCATATTGTCGGTAACGAACAGACTGTTGAAATTTACTTCCTAAGGTTCTTCGAAGTAATTCAACTATGAGTTATCCTACATTAGTGCTAGCCAAAATATTAGCAATGTCAGCACTTCACACCTTCAATTCTTCGTTAGCTTTGGTTGCCCCTCTGTATCCTCGATGAACTAATCTGAAAAAAAAACATTTGTCTTAGCTAATACCCCTTTGACCTAACAGATAACATATATTCTGCATTGATAAAGAAAAGCATCCTACTTGTGCCTTGAATTGCTGCAATTGCAAAATAAATCAAGCTTGCTTCGTACTTACAAACAAAATAATCAACTATTTGGGTCGACCTACCTAAAGCATAGGTCACCATTTCAAAAAATCAAGGTAGAGTCACAACAGTTGGCTTTACCGATAAAGGTATTGCCCTGAAGTTCAGCTTTTCAGGTTAATCTTTGATATTGTCATCTCCAAGAGGTGCGCCAAAAGGAACAAAAAATGGATTGCAAAGAATGGGTGAAAATGAAAACCAGAGGCAGACCTAGAAATTTTGCCTTCTAGGATCAAAATTGTAGGCTGAAAACTTTAAAGGTTTCCTGATGCACATTTCTATAAGCTTGTCTTGTCATTCCTCAAGACAATGGACATCTTGAAGAAGTAATTGCATTCGCAGAACGTACAGAAAAGATATTGCACCACAGTATGAATCTAGATTTACCGGAGAGGATAATAACGAAAGACAAGATGGCAAGATTGAGTGCTGTTTGGTCATTTAAAAATAGGGTGTGTATATGTATCACCCGGATGTTTTTCTCTCAACAATCATCTAAATTTTGGACCGTTGGATTAGAGATCCAACATGTCTCTTTTTTGGAGGGGGGAGAATTTTTTTGGAGGGGGGGGGGGTGAATTTTTTTTGGAGGGGGTGAGGAGAATTTGTGGCCCTTGGATCTCTAATCCAACTGTTACAAATCTGGATGATACTTTCTGGAGTTTTGGAGAACAATTTGCTCTTTCTGTCTTGCTCCGTTTGTCGACATGGTCATAAACCTCTTTGATTTCTTTTGGACCATGTTTGACTCTCTTTTTCATTTTTCAAACAAACTCAACTTCACGCTTTTTCTGGGTTTGTCAATATACTCATCAAGGGGGAGATTGAGAGACTATGTGATTATGACCCCATGTTTGTGATGAGTAATTGACGTTTGTTTTGAAAAGATTGTGTTTGTTCTGTGCTTTTCGTGCCATGTTGGCATTTGGCTCAGTCGGGTTTGGTTAGACGAACTTATCACGTATTCTTCTTCCCGATTGGTCGTTTGAGGCAATTTCATGCTTAAGTACGATTTGATGATGCTATTTATACTTATATGTGTCGAGCGGTACTATGTGATGTATTTCTTGTCTGTGATGACTGCAAGACATCGAGGTCGAGTCGTGGCGAGGCATGGGATGACCAAACTAGGCGCGGGCGGTGCCGAGGTCAAAGCGGTCTAGGTGTGCCGAAGACGGTGAGGACTCGAGGTGGCTGCGAGGCTTGGAGGGCAAGGAATGAGGAAGCTTCCCGGAAGGTGCAGGAGGGGCGTTTTGGTGAATACGCAAAGCTGCACTAAAGGAAGTGGATTGTGGATAAAGCACTAGAGTTGTTGGAAGCTTAATGGGCAAAGCATGTGGTGAACCCATTAAGCAAGGCTATAAATAGGTGCATGTCTCCTGGTTGTAGGTATGTTTGAGAGAGGGAAATTGGCTTGTGAGAGGGGTTGATAGCTTTAGTCTTTTCCTTTAGTTGTTGAGGTTTGGTGAGAAGAGCAGGAGGTTGTCTCCTCTCTGTACGTGTGTTCTTGTGAGGAGAGAAAGTGCTCCAGGTGTGTGCATGTGTTCTTGAGAGAACCATGTAATGTAATCATTCCTCTTGTATCAATCGCGTATGGGGATTCCTATGTAATCTTTGGTTGATTTGGAAAGAATCAATTTCATTTGAGTTGTTCCTGCCTCCTGTTTTTCTTCGTGTTCTTGCTCTGTGTGATTTCTTTTTTTTTGATGTTTGAGCTGTTCTCTAAGCAAGGAGTAGCAAAATGGGTTACTTTGAACTAGGAGATATCCCAATGCCATTTAGCTAGTCACTCCTGAGAGCAAACCAATTTTAATCTCAGTTTTTTTTTGCTCTCAACCTCCTCTGTTCTTCATTCTAGGGTTTGTTGATATTTTTGTTTTTTCTTCAAGAGAGTGTGCCCAGGTTTGAGCTTCTGAGTCCTAAGGCTATTCCCTAGCTAATCTTTTGGTTTCATGATCAGAGATTCAAAGATTGGTGGGGAATTTGGATTTTGGTGCTGCACTCTGTAGGTTTTCAGGTTTTTATCCCAAATCTGAATTTCTTGCTCTTGAGGTGGATTCTTTTGATTTCTCAAGTCTCTATGTTATTTAGTTTAAGGTCTTAGCCTGGTGGTAGGAAAAGAATGAAAGAATTTCACTTTGTTCCCTATTTTTCCAAGGTCTGAAGTTTTTCGGTTTCAGTCTGCTCTGATTTCTGCTTGCTGTCTCTGCTGAAAAGGAACCCGGTCAGACCGGTGTGTATGAGGCGGTCGGACCGGAAGTTGGCCGGCGGTCTCTATGAGTTTTTGATGCCCTCTTCATAGCTCTGTAGCTATAGGAGAGGAGTTTCATCCGTGGGTACTTTTGGGGGTTATTTTTAAAGAAGCAACATCGACTTAACACTGCTTTCGGTTCCGTGGGTTCCGGTTTCGGAACTTAACACCGCTTGTCATGCCATAAATTGTCTTTATTTGCATCGACTTTTGAAAAAGACTTCCTATAAGCTTCTCATTAAAAGAAAACCGAACATATCTTACTTTAGAGTATTTGGTTGCAAATACTACATCTTAAGAAAGGGTGTTCGGCTCTCAAAATTTCAAAGTCAATGTGGTGAGGGGTTTTTATTAGGTTATTCTTCAAATAGTAAAGCATATAGAATTTATAATAAAAATTCGGGTTTAGTAGAAGAATTTTGTGATGTTCAATTTGATGAAACTAATGGCTCTTAAGAAGAGCAAGAAAATTTGGATAATGTAGGAGATGAAGGACTATGCAAAGCCATGGAAAATATACAAATTGGTGATATCAAGCCAAAGGAAGATCCAATATCACCCACCTCATCAAGACAAGTTGAACCACCTACTCCATCTACAACAAACGACGGACAAGTCTTGAACGATGAAGGAAAGGAACAACAACCCACAACATTCAAGATTCACAATGCAATTGCTAAAGATCATCCAATAGACCAAATATTGGGTGGCGTGAGTAAGGAAGTTCAAACTCGATCTAGAGTAGCTTCTTTTTGTGAACATTACTCATTTGTATCTTCTCTTGAACCAAAACTTATAGAAGAAGCTCTAGATGACCCGGATTGGGTAAATGCTATGCATGAAGCCATGAAGAATTGAACAATTTCACTCAAAACAATGTTTAGACTTTGGTGGAAAGACCTAAGGTGCACAATGTGATTCGAGCAAAATTAGTCTTCCGAAATAAGCAAGATGAAAACGGAGTTGTGGTAAGAAATAAGGCAAGGTTAGTTGCTCAAGGTTATACTCAAGTTGAGAGCTTAGATTATGATGAAACGTTTGCACCTATAGCTAGACTTGAGTCAATTAGAATTTTATTTGCCTTTGCATCTAGCTTTGACATTAAACTGTTTCAAATGGATGTTAAAAGTGCTTTTCTAAATGGAACAATCTCTGGACTAGTTTATGTTGAACAACCTCCGGGGTTCGAAGATTAAAAATATCCTAATCATGTATATAAGCTCTCAAAGGCGTTATATGGTTTAAAACAAGCTCCTAGAGTATGGTATAAGCGCCTTCGAGATTTTCTTGTTTCAAAAGGTTTTAATATTGGAAAGGCAGATACTACTCTATTCACAAAAATCATTGGTGATGATTTCTTTGTATGCCAAATTTATGTTGATGATATTATATTTGGTTCTACTAATCAAGACTTTTGCAAAGAATTTGGTAAGATGATGTCTAGGGAATTTGCGATGTCAATGATAGGAGAACTAAGCTACTTCCTTGGACTTCAAATCAAATAATATAAAGATGAGATTTTTATAGGCCAAAAAAGTATGTGAAAAATCTATTCAAGAAATTTGGGATGGAAGATGCAAAAGCTGTCAAGACACCCGTGGCAACCAATGGGCATCTTGACCTCAACGAAGGAGGTAAGTTGGTAGATTCAAAACTTTATAGAACATCATGGTTTTGTAATATCTTTATATTATTTGAGATATTATCCCTAGTATGAACAATTGTATGTTAACTATTGCTACTGTAGATCTTTATATTTTGTACTGAAAAACATTTTTATAACTTCGAACACTCATTCTAAAATTCCTGCGTCCGCCACTGATCAGAACAATGAGCAACCCAATTTATAAAATAATGCTATAGCTTTATGTCAAGCCAATCTTGTGAACTGGCGTATCGTTTTATTTAAGATTTGGCTACCTCATTAAGATTTGGCTACCTCAACCGATCTCCTTTTATTGCATCTTTTATGTTCTATTATCAAATTGTGATATTACTAATACATCTATCTTTTACAATTGACAGGTTGTTTCTTCTACGGCTTATCGAGATTAAGCTTTATTAGGCCAGTCTCAGTGGGAGTTTCATCTGCATTTAATAGGCTACCACATAGGCATTTTTGATGATATGGCAACATTTTTAAGAAGAGAGAGAAGAAGTGAGTTTCATCTAGATGAAACTCTCTTGGCACGATTACCAACTCTATATGAGTCATGAAATTAAATGTCTATGAAACAATAGAATGAAACTATGCATTGAGGATGGATGTTTCATCCATGTTTCATTTCATTTTACATGATGTGACAGTCTTGGAAACAACGCCATGAAACTCTCCACTGAGAATGGCCTTAGTGAGGTATTGTTTAATGTCCTACCATTATCTACACATGTTTGGATTCGAATTGTAGTTTTTACTTATTACTTCCATTTTGTATCATATACTCTTATTAGTGCGATTGCAATGTAGTTTGATCATGGATTGTTTTATTTTTGGCTAATACTATTTGCTTCACGCTTACGAGTCCGCCCTAGCTATATTTTATTTCTGGGTCCGCCACTGCTTATTACTTTCATTTTGTATCATATACTCTTATTAGTGCGATTGCAATGTAGTTTGATCATGAATTATTTTGTTTTTGGCTAATACTATTTGCTTCACGCTTACGAGTCCGCCCTAGCTATATTTTATTTCTGGGTCCGCCACTGCTTATTACTTCCATTTTGTATCATATACTCTTATTAGTGCGATTGTAATGTAGTTTGATCATAGATTATTTTGTTTTTGGTTAATACTATTTGCTTCACGCTTATGAATCCGTCCTAACTATATTTTATTTCTGGGTCCGCCACTGGTCGTCGTCGGGGACAACGACATGCTGAGGGACAACCAGGTCCGGTACGTGGAGCGGATGAAGTCGGTGGGGAAGGACGTGGAGCTCATAGTGTTCGCCGGCAAGGAGCACGGCTTCTTCTCGAGGAAGCCGTGGTCGGAGGACAGCGGCGAGTTGGTCCGAGTCATCCGGCGGTTCGTGGAGGGAGACGGAGCCTAGTCGGCCTGAGTCCGGCCAGGACCGAGTTGGGACATATTCGCACATCGCTCGGCAAATAACAGCAAGGAACAAAAATCCAAAATACGCTAACTACGTGCTTTAATATTTAATATTTGTGCAATTCAGTTTCTGAAGAGCACATAAGGGCAGGGCATGTACAATAGAGAGACAGGGGTCTGTCTATAAGATGCTGAAATATGATATAGAGACAGTGAAAAGACGGTTCATACAATGGAGTATTTATTTTAGTGTCTTTAAGTAATTTAATATTTTGCATGTGGTTAAGATGAACTTGGAGTCTCCAACTCATACAACGTCTTCTTTGTCTGTCTTTAAGCCTCGACTTCAGCGTAGAGACGAGCTGCTCACCGTCTCTTCGTGAAGAGACGCGGAGGCCGTCTTTTGACCATACAAGGGGCATTTTGCAAAAAGTATTGAGATGGAGACGGCTTGAAGAGACCCATTGTACATGCCCTAAGCATTCCTCGGTGTGGTATATGATGTTTTTTTTTGCTGCTAATAGTTGTTAAGATCGGCATTTCTGGGCGGCAAAATGCTTGTATAAAATTGCACATATATAAATGAGTTGCGATATATGTATATAGGAGTCAGTGGCGGAATCAGATCTCAGACTACCTAGGTTGTAGCCCAAGGCCTGACAGCTAAACTTATGTAAATTTTATGAAAAATCTAAGAGCATTTGGCCCAACCTACGGCTTAGGCTGGTTCCCCGATAGGAGTGTATATGCTCTATGAGGAAAAAAAAATCACTTTTGCAGACATGAAAGACGCTATTTGCTTGTCTAGACAAGCATCAGTTTGTTGGAGAGGATCGGACTAAAGGTTTCTTAAATGACATTAATTGCTACTTGCACGATAAAGAAGAAGTCGTGAGCATATTCCGGACAGAGGCATCTTACCTTTAATTTCAACTAATTCTAGATGTTTTCCAACATTTGCTTGTAATCTTGGCTTAACGAGCATAACCTGCCAACATGCGCTTACATTTCCAACATTGCATTAGCCCCACATGCACTTTCGATATCGACAATCTACGGTCCACCGCTTGTAATCTTGGATCAATAACGTAACCTGCCGCAACTGTACTATGAGTCTTAACAATGTTTTTGATGAATAGTTTTAATAATTTACCACATGTTTTTTTCAATCGAGTAACAATTACGCAGTTATTATTTGGTGTGTTCGCTTGCATGAAAAATGTTAGAAATGTGAACTGCACCCGGGCCATCAAACTTGCCGTGGTTTAGATAGGTCACAGAACTTAGAAACTAAGGGCCTGTTTGGTTCATGACCAGAAGTTGTCTAGCCACAAATTAAGCGTGCCACAGTTTTTAGGTAGTTGTTTGGTTCACTGACGTAACTGTGGTATGCCACACTTTCTTAGCACCCGGCCCCACACGTCATAGACTCAGTTTCTTGCCAAACTTTACCACAAGTGTGGTTTCGATTTTGTTAGCCACACTTTCTGTGGCAGCCACATATTACTTAAGCTTAGGTATGGTAAAATTAAGCACCAACCAAACAGACCCTAAGCATTTTGGTTTCAAACCTGTAAAACTACACGATGGCCTTTCTAGGCTACTAAGCAGATATAATGAAAACTCCCGCAAGAGGGTTGCATGGCCACAAATCGAACCCGTTTTTTTTTTGTCACGTGAAGCATAACCAAGATGAATCACACTTTCTTTTGCAATACGTAGATCGACAGAGACACGAGACGACCTTTTGAAGAGAGAAAAAAAAGAGGAGGGATCGACGGAGACAGCAGACAACTTTTTGAAGAGAAAGCAAAGGACCGAGAATGGTCAACTCCCCCTTACTGATATGGACCAACCAGTGCGATACGTCGGTTGATGCGCGAATAAACTAACTTTTATAGTACCACTTATGAACCTCATAAACCAATTTAATTAGCTGAATGCTCGTATGCTGTTATGAATTTTTAAAATTTATCATATTACATGTTTTAAAATTTATAGGTGATAAAATTTTTTAGAATATCCATACAAATATGTTTTAAAAATTTTTAAATCCGTCAAGTAAGTCGAAAGCCATCGATAACACCTCGTTGTCATAAGTCAGAAGATATCGACCACACCTTGTGGTCGTAGATCGGAAGCCCTCGAGTATACCTCATTGTCGTAAGTCGAAAGTCGTCGACCATCTCGTATGATCGTAGGTCGGAAGCGGTCAATCATCGCTGATGGTCATAAGTTGGCAAAGTCGACAATCAATCATGGTTCTAAATTGGGAGCCTTTGACAATGTTTTATGGTTGTACATCGAAAGCCGACGACCATCGTTCGTGGTCGTAAGTCGGAACACATCGACCAACGCTCGTAGTCATAAATTGGAAGACATCGACCACACCTCGTGGTCGTAAGTCAAAACACATCGACTAGTGCTCATGGTCGTAAATTAGAAGACGTCGATCACACCTCATGGTCGTAAGTTAGAAACCGTCGACTATTGCGCGTGATTGTAGGTCGGGAGCAATCGACCATCATTGGTGGCCGTACGTTGGCAGGCCTCCAGTGCGCTTATGCCCTGTAGCCCGACTGCCGGCGCCAGTCTGCTCGGCCCCGACTTCGACCATTGCCCCCTTCAACCACTGTCCTCTTCTACCACGACCCTTCGACGTCGACCACTTTCCCCTTCGACCACGGTCTCCTTTGATCATGGCTTCGACTTCGACCACCTTGTGGGTCTTGCCATCGAGGGTGGGGAGCTCGATCTCAGGGGTGACCTGGGAGTCGGTGATGAGGATGTCCAACTAAAGGGGGAACTCGTAGCGGTGGAGGTTGTGGACTGTAAGGACCCAGATATTAACATCCGGATTCCTCTGTGATTACTGCACTATTCCCTGGATCAGTAGATAGTGCTCACAGTTACAGTAATGAATATCAAAATACATATCATGCGGAAGCGTAAAATTTAATAGTAGACTTACTCATGGGCCGATTAGGCCAAAATCATTAAATTGCAGCAGCGGAAGAACGAAGCACACAGGTGGGACCTTCAGGACATGCCCACAGGCAGCCAACTGGAGGTTCGGGACCTAGCTCTTGACATCTTCATCTTCTCTGCCAGCTTGTCCAATCTTGTTGCTGCGGTGCAGTGACTTGATTCCTGATTCTGAATTTTGTCGCAAAAGCGAGCGTGAGCACTCCGACCCCGTGCTCCGCGAGCCAATACACAGAATGCAAATAAATAGTATGCATAGCTTAACAAAGGAGAGGTTCGGGCTATTTTATTTTGCGTAGAGTGCTTTTGAATACAATTAATTAAAAAGCCCTATGACTTAGCAATTTTGGAACAAATCATAATGTACAAGGAAATGCATTATTAATATCGATTCAGATTCCATCCACCGTTACATGGCATCTACACCATATAGCAATTTCTTCAGCGTTATAGCCGCTTAACTTACCACTGGGACGACACCCAGGACAACTCCAAACTAGGGCCTTTCACTGCCCTCCACTTTTCCATCCCACCCACAAAACATTTTGAAATAGAACTATATCTGGTTAAGTTCTCATGTCCGCCCTTAACCGTGGGCACGGCTATTCGAATAGTTTTGACTCTGCAGAGTTTGCACACTTTACCCACAAGAGACAGTTTACTCGTTGCCCCGCACGATTCCTTAGCCATGCGGTTGAGCAAACTATCACAGTAACCGTTCAAAATACCTCGCCCCTTCCATCATCTCACCCTCTGGGTTGCTCCCATTTGCGGTGGGACCCATTCGTTGTGCGGGATGTTCCCTTCCTATGCACCTAGCAGCTGGCTACCCACACTGCTAGCGCGTCGCAAGAGAACTTCTCCCTCAAGCCTGCCACCCAGGCCGCCACTTGCACTACTGCCATGATGATGACTTCCAGGGTCCGGTAAATTTACTAAGCCAAGTTGTATTTTATAGACTTGTGGTTGTACTTGTTTTACATAGGAGGTCATGACAAGATTCGGTCCTTAGGGTTATCTGGGCGGATTTATCACTAACCACTTTGTGCTTCCACTGCACCACTTACACACACACACTCGAACCCTCCGCCCAGATAATTAAGCAATTCGAGGTTTTTGGGAATATAAAATAACTATATCCAACATACACCAGTCATTACCACCATGACTGCCTAACTAATTTTTCTCAGGATTAAAAGTGATGCTTGGGCGCTTTCGCGCCCATGAGAATCTAAACAATGCTAAGCATGGCATATAATTACAGACTTACTTTCGAAAGGTTACTAATATAAATTTTTTCTAGGGTGACAAGGTTCACACATTCAAATATTCCAAATGAAGGATAATATTATTCAATGTAAACAGTAGGCATATAACTAGGAGATTAAACTAAACATGTATTTGCATATAAAGTAACAGCATGCAATTTGATAATTTAAACCAAAGTAATTTGCAGAAAATGTAGGTTCGAAATGATCAAAGTATTGACTCGCCTGACACGGTTTACCACGGACTTGAGCTCACTCAAAGCTTTCTCATTTGTCAATCTTGAGGTCGGATCTTTATCTTTACTTCGATCCCGTCCTCGCTTGACGCTCGATTCGTCTGGACTCCAATTTCTAATTACGCGGCAAACAACTGAATTCAAATAAAAGCAACTAACTCACAAGATCCAAATAAATCCGAATAAACTCAATTTTTGTATTATTATGAGTTAATGGGTGATTTGGGTGATTTGAAGCAAGGCTGGTGGTAGAAAGCGATGACTCGATCTTTTATTAACAGTTTCTTTTATCATTCTTATATTTATCAAGGAAGTTCCATGAGTTAGGATGGACCTATGAGTAAATGTTATTTCATCGAGCGTAACTTTTCAGGGCATTTTGGTTTACCGAATAAATTTTAGAGTCTAGGTGTGTAGCAATTTATGGGGTGGCATTTTATGTACATTTAGTTGTCACTAGTCATATCTTATTATTTCATGCTCATCATTATTATTTATTAAATCTAGTATTGAGATTTAGTTAATGGTACCATTATAATTTTATCTATGCTTTAGTTTAGGCTTAGCCTTATCTCTAATTTAGCTATTCGGGTAAAGCTTGGTATGTATCATTTTATGTGATCCGGATTACTCGTGTTATTAGATACACGTTCATTTTAGAATATTTGTGTGTCTGTAAGATTACTTTGAATCTTGATAACCTAAGGGCTATTATATTTTAGCACCTCCATATTATTATGACCTCTTAATTTAAGTGTTCTCTGAAAACTACCGATACCGATGTTTTATCCTTTTACAAGTCGAGCCTGCTATACATGAGTATATTTTGTTATCATTATTAACTAAACTATCATTTAAGACCTCATGATTGGCGGTATATTAACGATAGCATTTACATATATATTTTAGTGGGATCTTCGGTGACCGCAAAATGGTACAGTTATTTTTACTAGTGGGCTGCCTATATGCTATCCGCATTTCTCTAACCCTTTTAGGTATATACATATATACATATATGTTTATATACATATCTTCATAGAAAGTCTCTATATTCTAATTGTCATTAGCTTTAATTAAAATTTACTTATCTAACAACGTTATATTTCAATATTTGATAATTAGCAAAACCTACCACTAGAGTTTACTTAATGGCAACATTTTAAGTATTAGGCATAAATCCTCATTTTAGGTAATGGCAATCTTTATTTGGTTAGTTACCATAAGTCATTCTTCTTTATTGAAGTCTATAAGTAATACTTGGTCTTTTGGTTAGTTATGCGAACAGGATTAATTATTCAAACATAATAACTATTCCACATTTATATATTAATCAATCTGGTTTTATGACCCAATTAAACTTATTAGCTTTTCTAGATTATTTACAAATTTTTCCTTGATTTTTCCTAAACTGAAATGAGCAATAATCAACAAAAATAAAAAGAAGGAAGAATTGCACCGAGGAGGAATCGAACTGATGACCTGCGGGATGAAGGTTGGCTGGGCTAACCAGCTGGGAGATGGTCTCCTCGCGACTACACAAGGAAATGCAACTTAGTTAAGAAGGTATACATTGGACTGTGCAGAACAAGCGGTCGGCCAACCGAAAACAGAGGAGAGGCGGCTTGCGGCGGGCGGCGGCGTCGCCGGCGCTGGTTGGCCGAGGAAGGCGCCGGAGATGGCAAGGTGAGTTGCGGGAAGAGTGAGGATCTTACTGAAGTGGGTGGCGCGGCTCAGGGCGGCGCTAGGAGGAGTCGGCGGTGTTGGAAGCGTCCGGCGGCGGGGGTGAAAAGGGGCGGCGGCGCCGGTGATGGGGAAGAGGCAAATTGACATGGGCGTGAGAACTAGGGGGTAAAGGGGAGTCTCACCACGGCATTGGTTGAGCGGGAGAGGAACTCAGACGAGCTGGCGACGAGGGCCTTCGGCGGCGCAAGTGGGTACACGGCGCCGGCGGGCTGGGGTGGCTGGGAGCGTTGGCTGGCGGTTGGGGAAGGTCCAGGGAAGTGAGAGGATGCTCCCCAAGCAACGAATTGAAGAAATGCAGCCCGAGGAGGCGGCGGCGCTGATGGAGGCGGTGACGGCCGGATTTGGGGAAGAAATGGAATTGCCGGCGATTGGGAAGCTCGGGGTTCGATTTCTCGCTGTGGGAGAGAGTGTGGGGTGTGGGGAGTCCGTGGGAGCCTCGGTGGTGCTTATAGGCAGACGGGCGAGGTTGGTGCGGTCGCGTCGGACAGCTGCGGAGGCAAACGGTGGTGCAGAGCAGAGCTCAGAGAATTGCCATGATGGCCTGTGCGGCTCGAGGAATAGCAGAGAGGAGCTGGCGCCGAGCGTGGGGTGGCAGTGAGAGCTCGAGCCTTGTGCGTGAGGGGATGGGGTGGCAGTGCGGGAAGAAAAAGAGAGCGGCGGCAGAGCTCGCGGCGCAGCAGGTCCATCGATCGGGAGGCGACGATATCCGGCGGTCCGAGCGTGGGTGACCTTCGGTCCGAGAGCAGGCGAGGGAGCGAGCTGGGCTGGGCTGCGAGGCGAGCGGGGCGGGGCTCGACGCGCGGAGGGGACGCGAGCGCAGGCTGCTGAGACGGGGATGGAACGGTTCGGGAGCAGACGCAGCAGAGCAGTGAGCAGATGAGAGAGACGCAGGGGGAAGGGGATGACGTGGAGGAAGCTCGTCCGCAGAGAAAGGGGGAGGAAGGAGAAAAAGACAGAAAGGAGCAGCAGGCGCTCGGGGGGAGAAAAAGGAAGAAGAAAAGGAAGAGCAGGCAGGGAGCCGGCGGCAGGGGAAAAAAAGAAGGAGAGAGAGGGGGAGGGAAAAAGAGAGAGGTGGTGGGGACCACTTGTAGGAAAATGAAGCAGAGAGCAAAATGCTAAGGATAAATGTAAAACTTCAAGGTTAAGCTTGTAATTTGCATTAGGGCTTGCTGGCTTAAATTTTTGGCATGTGCTGTGAAATCGTGAATTTTTACTTAAGCTTTGTATATACATAAGTTTTAAAAATTCAACCCTAGATTTTGTTGACCTGAAATTGAATTCAAGATGTTGGTACTTTGAATTCATAATCTGCAATGGCATTTTCTATTTTTATAATTTACAACATTATTATTTGCATTTGGGAGTACTCTTGATTATTAATTGGTATAACACAAAACCCAAAAAAAAATTCAATAGATACTCAAAAGAAACTTAAGTGCTAGCAAATGCAAGAAAAATTTTAAAACCTCCACATTTTTGAACGCTTGAAATTTCAGGATGTTACATGGACGAACCAGCAGGTGCCCTCCGGGTTGGCGCTATGACTACGACCATGACCGCTACGACCACGTTCGCAGGCGCTACAACTACGACCATGACCACAACTTCGACCACTACCCTTTTCGACTTCGACCACTGTCCCCTTCGACCATGGCCTTTCGACGTCAACCACTGTCCCCTTTGACCATGACCCTTCGACGTCGACCATGGCTTCAACTTCGACCACTGTCCCCTTCAATGACCACGGCTCTTCGACGTCGACCACTCCTTCCTTCGGCCACAGCACCTTTCAACCACGGCATCGACTTCAACCATGGATCTTCAACTTCGGCCACGGCCCCCTTTGACCATAGCCCCGATGTCGACCATGGCCCCGACGTCGACCATGGCCCTTCGACTTCGACCGCAGACTGACTTCATCCACGGCCCTTCGACTTCGACCACTGCCCCCTTCGACTACGGTTTGGACTTCGACCATGACCATTCAACTTTGACTCTGGCCCTTCGACTTCGACCACGAACCGACTTCATCCACAGCCCTTCAACTTCAACCACTGCCCCTTCGATCATGGTTTGGATTTCGACCATGACCCTATGACTTCGACCACGACCTGACTTCAACCACTGCCCTTCAACTTCGACCGTGGACCGACTTCATCCACAGCCCTTCGACTTCGACCACTGCCCTCTTCGACCACGACCCTTCGACTTTGACCACAGTCTGACTTCGACCACAGCCCTTTGACTTTGACCACGGATATTTGACTTCGGCCACGACCCCCTTCAACCACAGCTTTGACTTTGACCACGGCCTCTCGACTTCGGTCATGCCTCCTTGACCACGGCACCGACTTCGATGACCAGCTTAGGAGACCAAAATCGCCAGACAGCGCAACGGGCTTCGAGCGAAGAGTAGGAGGAGGTAGAGAGGCTCACCGGGCGAGTGACCGCTGGGCGGCAGCGGCGGCAAGGAGAAAGCCACGTGGGCGGGCGTAGTAAGAGAAAGTCGCCACCATCGCCGAGTGCCCTTCTCTCTGATCCACCGGTCGTTGTCGTCGAGGGCCATTCTCTCCGATCCACCTGTCGCTGTCGCCAAGCGTCGTGCCACTGGTTGGAGGGGCGATGGGAGATGGAATTGGTGGCGGCGCATTGGGGAAGTTGGGGGACTACGACCAGACGCTTCCGCGTGGGGAAGGAATTGGTGGTGGCGCCGAGGAGGCGGAGGAGGTGCAACATGAGGGTTTGGGGGAGAAGGAGGCGGCAGTTGCGAGTGGTGGAGGTGGGGAGGCGCCGGCGGGCAGATGGAGAGAGAAGGCGGCGGGCAAATGCGTTGGGGAGGCGATAACGAGGGGATGCGACGCTGCTGAGGGAAGTTGGGGGACTACGACTAGATGCTGCCATATGGGGAAGGAATTGGTGGTAGCGCTGAGGAGGAGGTGCGGCACGAATGTTCGAGGGAGAGAAGGAGGTGGCGGTTGCGGGAGGTGGAGTGGTTGCGGGAGGCGGAGGATGCGGTGGAAGAGAAGAGAAGGAGCGCGGCCCACACATTGGCCCGACCTTTTCTACGAGGAGCGAAAGAACTACCTACATGCGGATCTGAATGACTGATCTTTGATCGGACATCTAAAAAGAGAGGAGAAAGAATGGACCGACGACCACCAACTCACATTTTTATAATAGTAAAGATTTGGTCGAATTTAAAATGAAAACTTTCGGTATAACTTGAGAACAAGATATTCTCAATTTGCACACCAAAATCTCTCTCTCTCTCTCTCTCTCTCTCGCTGAAACGAATTTTCCGTCTCTTCCTCGTGGCAATCTCTTCTCTCAACTCATCTCAAGCACAAGATATGGTGCCAAGTGTTTTTTTTTCTGATTACAGCCATCACACATATCAAAGTCATGCACGGCCAAAGGCCAACTTAAACATAATTCGAAAGAACGTAGTCTACTTGGACTCCTATGCACGGTTATAATATACGTGCTATTGTTTACAACTTGGACTAAAAAATAGCCAACTCAAATAAAAGTTCAATTAGGTTTGGCACCGAATCAAAGGAGAATTCGGAACAAACCCATGTAGATAAATTGATCTCTAACGCATGCCCTTGTGGCTCGTCTTGTTCTAGCTCCATACGCCTCCCATAGCTCGCATCTTTCCTTCTTTGGCTCCTTCCTTTACGGATTGGAATTTTGGACACTATTGGACCCATGGACACCCGAAATTCCAGTTTTGGCCCCCAAATGAAAAAAATTCCAGATTTGGACCCCTCCTCACCGCGCGTTTAACGCCAGCGCGACACGTGTCCGGTCGTGCGGTACCACACCGCGCGACCCCGCTGCCCTCCGCGCCGCCCGCGCGATCGCCTCCCTCACCGCGCGATCGCCTCCCTCACCGCACGACCGGCGCGGACGCGCGCTCGGGCGGGCGCGGACGGCGCGGACGCGCGCTTGGGCGGGCGCGGAAGGCGCGGACGCGCGCTCGGGCGGGAGCGGACGGCGCGGACGCGCGCTCGGGCGGGCGCGGACGCGAGTCGCGCGGGCGGCGCGGAGGGCAGCGGGGTCGTGCGGTCTGGTACCGCACGACCGGACACGTGTCACGCTGGTGTTAAACGCGCGGTTAGGAGGGGTCCAAATCTGGAATTTTTTTCATTTGGGGGCCAAAACTGGAATTTCGGGTGTCCATGGAGTCCAATAGTGTCCAAAATTCTACGGATTGATGCGCACAACTTCCTGGTTCAGCATTAGTTTCTGGCTTGTGGACTCTCCTGGCTTCTCTCTTGGCGCCCAATTCCTTTCCTGGCTTGGTCTCTTATTCACCTCGGTTTCCTTCCCATACACATACGTTTTCCATGTGGATAGGATTGGCCACGGCTTGAATTCCCTTTCTTTCTTTCTTTCTTAGAAGTGCTAACTCTTTCCTTTTATCTCCCTTTCTTTCCAAGCCAACCCTTCTTTCTTTTTTCTTGGCCGAACTGAACTCTTCCCCTCTCAGACGCACGCTCCCCACACGGCAACACCTCCTCATGTGGCCGAACGCTTGGAGCATTCCCCTCACGTAGCCGTGCATTTTCATGCAACCCGCGTGCTAGGTTTTCTTTCTCCCTCCCTTAGCCAGCCTTTCTCTCATCCCTCTTGGCCAAAACGGACACTTGATTTTCTTCTTGTTGCAAAACAACGCCAAATTGAGGTGTAATTTCATATGGTAACTTGAAATCACAAATCAAAGTAGTATTGGTACTTAGGACCGCATCTGATGAGGATAGAATAATCCTCAAATTATTATGTTATTATATTCCTTGAATATAACCCTTATCGAAAAGAGGTAAATATGGCATAATAGTTGTAAGCTCTTCTACGACCACATAGTCGTAAACTCTTCTACGATCACATAGTCGTAAAACTTACTGTGACTATCCCTTGGTCGTAAGTCCTTCTACGACCACGTAGTCGTAAATCTTACTACGACTACACCCTTGGTCGTAAGTCCTTCTACGACCAAATAGTCGTAAGTCCTACTGTGACTACTCCTCTGGTCGTAAGTCCTTCTAAGACCACGCAATTATAAGTTTTACTGTGACCACTCTTTAGTCGTGAGAATTTCTATGACAAATCTATCTCTAACCAACTTGTCTACGATGACGAACTACATTGTCGGTTCATCTGACAAGGCGGTTAGAACGTACGTTTATCTACTAACCATACACGATCTCTCTCTGACAATAACTTTCGTCAGACGGTTATCATCCAAAGCGTTGAGGCGGCTTCTGGTGTAGGACAACGACCGTCGCTTCACTGGCTATATAAAGGTTTATATCAAAGAGAGAAGAGGAGGGAGCTAGCCATTCGTATGATTCTCTATTTTAATTCTTTTTCTAGTGATTATCAATTACATAGGATGTAGAGTTATTATTCTCTCAAGAGAAGGTCTGAACTTGGATAAAGATTTCCGTATCTTTATCCTACATGTGTATACTCTAGGTCTTGAGAGAATCCCTAAATCTAAACAAATCATACATAAGATCGATATTAAAACATCGAGAGTATCATTTTCCAACGTATATATGGACGTTCGTATACAAATGTATGACCGTCGCCATCAGATATGCCTCGAGGTTGAGGCAAACTTACAAATTTCAAACCAATATGGCATCTTCTATTGATCGGGACATCTTTGCACAAATCTCGGAGCACTTTGGGGAAAAAAAATAGAATAGCACGAGGACGTACACGTGGACCTGCATCTAGAAGGCTTGGGAACAAATAGCACGCGACGTCATCAAGGGCGTTCCCCACGCGCGGGAAATTAAGCTGACCATCCAGAAGCAGAAACAAATCTCAGCTTCGACTCTGACGCTCCCCAGTCTAGAAGGCGTCTCCCCGTTCTAGAAGTCGTCTCCCCATCCTAGAAGGCGTGTCGAACAACGGTTCTCTTCACCCCCGCTTCCTCCCTATAAAAGCAAGCACCCGCTCCCACACTGCATCCACACACAGCTTCTCCCCATCAGATTTTGCGGCTGCAGCTTCGCTCTGTTTGTTTCCACATGGCGCCGGAGCCGTACGTAGTGGTGGACTGCCGGGGAGTGGTGCAGCTGATGAGCGACGGCACGGTGCGGCGTAGCGCGGAGCCGGCGTTCGCGGTGGAGGTGCCCGACGACGAGTGCGGCGTCGAGTGGAGGGACGTCGCGTATGAGCCGGGCCACGACGACCTCAACGCGCGCCTCTACCGGCCGCGCCACCTCGGCGCGGCCAACGACTCGCGGCTCCCCGTCGTGGCCTACTTCCACGGCGGCGGCTTCTGCCTCGGCTCCGGCCGCTGGCCCAACTTCCACGCCTGGTGCCTCCGCCTCGCCGCCGAGCTCCCCGCCGTCGTGATCTCCTTCGATTACCGTCTGGCCCCCGAGCACCGCCTCCCCGCCGCGCAGGAGGACGGCGCCAAGGCCATGGCCTGGCTCCGCGCGAGCGCCGCGGCGGACCCGTGGCTCGCCGACGCCGCCGACTTCTCCCGCGTCTTCGTCGCCGGCGACTCGGCCGGCGGTAACATCGCCCACCACATGGCGGTCAGGTTCGGCAAGACCGGCCTGAGCCCGCCGGTCCAGCTCCGCGGCTACGTCCTGCTCATGCCGGCCATGGCCGGCGAGACCCGCACGCGCGCCGAGCTGGAGTGCCGGCCCGACGCGTTCCTCACCACGGAGATGAGCGACAGGTACGCCCGGCTCATCCTGCCGGACGGCGCGACCAGGGACTACCCGGTGATCAACCCGGCCGGGCCGGAGGCGCCGGGACTGGAGGCCGTGGCGATGGCGCCGATGCTCGTCGTCGCGGCGGAGTACGACATCCTCCGGGACCGGAACGCGCACTACACGAGGCGGATGAAGGAGGAGTGGGGCAAGGACGTGGAGTTCGTCGAGTTCGCCGGGCAGCAGCACGGGTTCTTCGAGGTCGACCCGTGGTCGGAGCGCGCGGACGAGCTGGTCCGGCTCGTCAGGAAGTTCGTCGTCGAGCACATGGACTCGGAGTAGATCGGCCGAGGATCATCTTAATTCATCTTGGTCCTACATAATTAAGATCAATAATGGCACGCCACATGGATGGCTGTGCTTAATTAACTCTAGGTTGAAAGTTTCGATTTGTTATCATCTGGATTAGGACGGGTTGATTTTGTGTTGGCGATTTGCTTTTTGTTTCGTTTGCTTTTGATGATGGAAGGAAGGGGTACTGTGTATGATGTGATGGAAGTCTTTAATCCTCCCTTGCCCACTATTCAGAGTGAGAATGATAGTGTCGGCAACAACTATCGCCGATCGGAATGAGGTGGCTTCACTAGCTAGTTTTTTATTGTGTCGGCAACAACTATCGCCGATCGGAATGAGGTAGTTTTCTAACCAAATATTTTTTAAAAATAAAATCTATAAATTAGTTATAGTAGATAGTACCCTGATTTTATTTATATCGATTAAAATCATATGTAAATATCTATATTCGTATTCTCTCACGAACAGATAGAATTTAAATATTTAAACCAAAAACTATAACTCACAGTTGAAAATAATTCAGCCAAATCTAGGTGGTGCTCGATTGGGCTGAATTATTGTGGCTTATGGTTGAATTTTACTGTACCTAATAATGACTTATTTGACATAATTATATTAAAAAAATTTAAAAATAGAAAAAACAGGTTAGCCCAGCACGTGTAATGCAAACGAATATGAAAAAAGAATCGGAAAAAAAGCTTAAAAAATCTAAAAATCAGAAAAAAATAAAATTTAAAAATAGTAAAAAATATCCGAAGTGTCAAACTCATTAATTGCGTCTAGTGGGCCAGTATATGTTATTGGGCTTTCTTATCATTGCTTCAGCATTTCCAAGCCTAGTGCACTAGAGCATATGCAAAAGCTTAACATGCAACCTATCGATGAATCATATCCTCATGACATCTAGTGAGTCAATACTCAATAATCTATTCAAAGTCCAGCTTTGAAGATAGTTCATCAAAGCACTAATTGTTGTTAATCCTATTTAATTTCGTGCCATCCTATGAATTACTAATGAACCATTTCAAGGCTAAAGCTATCGCCGGTTGTCACAGTACTCGATAGATTTCACATATCCAAAAGCTAAGTGTGATTGCTAATAAAAAAGAAAAGAAGTCAAAAAAACATTTACACGCCAACACATGCAGCAGTGCGTGAGACAAATACAAAGATGGAGTGCAAGTGTTTTTAACAAACAAAAAGAATGCACTTTTAACAAGGAGATCATCTCAAATCAGCCGTAGAGTGGCATAGCTCGGCTACTTACTACGCCAAATGCTTTTGGGGCGCTTCCCACGGCCACCTTCGCGTCGGCTCGGCGGCGCACCTCGCCGTTGAGGGTGGCTCCCTCTCACTACTGCTCTCTGGCATGACCGTGGTATTGTCTAGGTATTACCTGGATGTTTTCTTTCTAACTATCATCCAAATTTGTGACCCTTGGATTAGAGATTAAGAGGCCTCTTGTTTTTTAAGGAGAGAGATTTTTTTCAAGGGGAGGGGATAGAATTCAAAGAGGAAGAAGAATTCATGGCCATTAGATCTCTAATCCAACGATCATAAATTTAGATAATAGTTAGAAAAAAAATATTTGGATAATGTTTAACAAAAACCAAAAAAAATACAGAGTGCACGCTTGACGGTAGTTAAGGGTTCAATTTTTGTGTATGTGAAAGCTATACTTATGAATGTAGACTTCACTGAAGCAAAAACTTATGTGCCTTTTAGCTTTTAGGGCAAGGCAGAATAAGGCATTGGGTTTTCAGTTCAATACAAAACCAAAGAAACCACTGTTCTTATAGTTCTGTTATCATTGGCATTTTTCACATAATGGGTCTGTCAGCTAAATATGGTGCTAAATTTTAAGAGTTATTAGTTCATATACGACATAAGTGTATGTATTTTGAAATTTTAAATGATAAACTTACATGCGGCCAGTTTTCCAATGAAAGGAGCAACCTCCAGGAGACGGGCACAGTCAAGGACATCTGTCTTCCTCTTTTTATAGCCAAGAATAATCAATTGCAACCTCAAATGCTGAAGATAAGTAAATTTTTTTTTTCGAAAACGCAGGAGAGCTGCGCATCAATATATTAAGAAGAAAGAAAAAAGGGAAAGAACCCAAACAACAAGACAAACACACACAAAACCCAAAAAACCCACAAAGCTCTAAACACACACACTCTGCTGCAGCTATGAAACTAAAGCGCCCGAAACAAAAAAGATCACGACCAAGGAAGACTGGGCGCTAACCACCCGGAGCGAGGGCATCCAAGAGGGATAATCCTCGAGCCCCCGCCAAAGACCACGACCTTCTATCATCTTCAGCAACAGCAAGTGCACCTGCAACACTTGGGGCTGCTCCATCAAAAACGCATTTGTTGCGGTGTGTCCATAAGGTCCAAGCTCCCAGGATTATGAGAGAGTTGATTCCTTTCCTTAGCATATCACTAGTAGCATTGCTCACCTTCTCCCACCAAAAATGAAAGGATGTTTCTGTGGGTTGCGGAGAAAAGACTTGGAGTCCAATTCGAGAGAAGAAACGGAACCAAAACTCTCTTGCAAAGACACAGTGGACAAGGAGGTGATCAATAGTTTCCGCAGCCTGGTCACACAAAGAACAGTGCTCAGGATGAGGGAGCCCACGGCGTGCAAGGCGATCCGCAGTCCAACATCGGTTGTGAGCCACCAACCAAACAAAGAAGCGACATTTGGGCGGTGCCCAAGTCTTCCAAACTCTTTCACAAGGCTCAAAAGATGTAGATCCCACAAAAAATCCCTTGTATGCGGTTTTGGCTGAATACTGCCCATCAGATGAGAACCGCCAGAAATGTCTATCTTCAACATCTGGTTGCAAATAGAAATCCGATAGGACGTCCCATAGGTGGAGAAAATCCACAATTACACCAACAGTGAGAGCCCCCTTTATGTCAGAGATCCAGGTCTGGTTGGTGAGGGCATCCTGGACGGATCGTTGTTTGATCCTCCTTTTAGGAATGACGGCAAAAAGACGAGGCGTAAGATCTGCAATGCATTGGCCATGAAGCCAACGGTCTGCCCAGAAAAGAGTTTTTGTTCCGTCCCCAACTTCGGAATAAACAGCCATTGCGAAGAAGGCTTTGACTTGCTCTGGGACATGGATTGGAAGATTAGCCCATGGGCGATGCGGCTCTGTTTTTTGTAACCAGACCCATCTCATTCGCAGAGCCCAGCCCAGAGATTTAAGATCTGAAATTCCTAAACCTCCAAGCTCTACAGGAAGACATACCTTACCCCAAGCCACTAGACAGTGCCCACCTTTTGCATCTTTGCGGCCTCTCCAAAGGAACCCACGCCTAATTTTATCCACTGCTTTAATAGCCCAAGGAGGAAAATCAAAAGCCATAACTAGATAGATGAGCATACCAGTGAGCACAAACTGAACTTGAATCTTTCTTCCGACCTTGGTCAACAAATCCGCTTTCCAGCCAGGAAGTTGATCAGCAATGCAGTCAATAATGGGTTGAATTTGTTCCTTGGTGAGCTTCTTCAAAGAGAGAGGCAATCCCAAATATTTACATGGGAAGTCTGTGAGTGCACAAGGCAGCAGGTTTTGCACTGCTGCAAGCTCCGCATCACCACATCTGATGGGCAACACATTGCTCTTTTGCAAGTTTGTCTTGAGTCCCGTTGCTTCTCCAAACAAGTTGAGGATACCCAAAGTTACATCAATGTCACCAGCTTCTGGACGGAGAAACAAAACCACATCATCCGCATAAATGGATATTCTGTGTTGTAAGCTGCGCCTAGACAGTGGCTGCAGCAACCCAACATTATCGGCCTTCGAAATCATGTGCCCCAACACATCCATAACCAAGATAAACAACATCGGGGAGAGGGGGTCACCCTGCCGCAACCCTCGTCGATGAGCAATATGATTACCCGTTACCCGGGATACCATTTAACAAGACTTGAGTTGAAGAGGAGGATAGCAGCCCGCTGATTATATCCCGCCAAATCTGTCCAAAACCGAGCTGCTGCAAGATCTCAAGCAAGAAGGGCCAAGACACGGAATCAAATGCCTTCGAAATGTCCAACTTGAGCAGAATTCGGGGCTGCTTCTGCTGATGAAGGAACCTCGCTGTTTGCTGCACCAACATGAAGTTATCTTGTATAAAACGCCCTTTTATGAAGGTGCTTTGGTTAGGAGAGACAATCTGTTGCAGCCTAGGGGCAAGGCGATTAGCAAGCAGCTTTGTGATTAGTTTGGCAAAACTATGGACCAAGCTTATGGGCCTGAAATCTTTGGGTTGTTCCGCACCTTCTTTTTTGGGGAGGAGGGTGATATAAGCTGAATTGAGAATTCCAAAATTTACCATCTTCCTGCTCCATACCGCTGAAATTGCCAACATAATGTCTTTTTTTTATAATAGCCCAGCAGGATTTATAGAAACGACCTGTGTACCCGTCCGGCCCAGGGGCCTTATCTGAAGGTAGCTGCTGGATTGTCCTCCACACCTCATCTTCAGTGAAGGTAAGTTCAAGCTCTGACATATCTTGTGCATTAATTCCCAAATCAGCCAAGTTGATTGTGTGCTCCCTTACTGTACAGGACCCTAGCAGATTTTCATAAAAATCATCAATGACTGCAGCCTTGTCCTCATGGCTGGTGCAGACCCGTTCTCCTACAATAAGCTTCCCAATAAAATTCTTCCTTTTTCGATGCCGGGCGTACATATGAAAGAGTCTTGTATTAGCATCGCCATCTTTGAGCCAACTGATCCTTGAGCGTAAGCGGGCCATTGTACGCTTGAGGGATGCAAGGGCCAAGCTGTGCTTCTTCAGATTATTCTTGAGCCAAAGTTCTCCAGGAGAAAGCTGGCGGCTGTCTTGAGCAATCTCGAACTGATGCAAAATTTCTCTTGCCAAGGCAAGCTGAAAGCTAACTTGGCCCACCGCCTTATCACTCCAACTCTGCAGGCCCTTGGTAACAGCTTTAAACTTCCTATTCAAAGTTATAAAAGGGCACGGGCTAGCAGGGGCTGAAGCCCACGCAGAAGCGACAGCCTCCTGGAACCCATCAAGTTTGGTCCAAAAGGACTCAAAGTGAAATCTGGGTCGTCCTGGTTTATTATCTTGGAGGCCCAGCAGAAGAGGGCAATGATCAGAATCATCTGAAGCCATGCTCTGAAGTAAGCAGTTGGGAAATTTCTCCTCCCAGTCAACCGAGCATAGCACTCGATCCAATTTTACCAAGGTTGGAGATATTTGCTGGTTTGACCAAGTGTACTTGCGACCATGTAGGGGTATCTCTTTAAGAGCCAAATCATTGATGAACCTCCTAAAACGGCCCATCATTGCCCTATTATAATTGGCATTATTCTTGTCCTCATCTCTGTAGATTAGATTAAAATCCCCAGCCACCATCCAAGGTCCTGAACATGCTGCACGAATGTCCCTCAACTCCTGCAGAAACTGAATTTTGTCGTCAATACCTTGGGGTCCATACACACAGGTCAACCACCAGGACTGTCCATTTTCTGGAGAGAACTGAACTGTTACGCTGTGGTTGTCAACCCGCCGAGCTAAAGAAACTCCAATATGACGTCTCCAAGCAATCAAGATTCCTCCACTGGCTCCAACAGAGGGGGCAGCAATGAAGCCCGAGAAATCCGAGCCTAGAGTAGAGAGAATAATTCTGCGAGACATAACTGTGACTTTGGTTTCCTGAATACACACAATATCCGACTGAGAAGAATCCACAATAGAGCGTACAGAGTCTTGCCTGGAGGTAGAATTTAAACCCCTAACATTCCAAATTAACATTTTTGCAGGATCCATAAAAACAGGTTTGAAGACGACCAAACACAAATAAGAAAACTAACCCAACAAATCACTCTCAACCCCTTGGCCAAAGCCCTCAGGCAAGGACCAATTGAACAGAGCCGACAGCGCCCGGAGGTGAGAATCAGACAGAGGGTGCCCAAACAACTTGGCGTACTCATCCTGGGCTTGTTGGTCAATATCTTCACTTTCGCCGAGAATGTCCAGCGATCGCATTGCCTTTTTCTTCATCCTTCTGCTCAGGTTATCCGGAAAGGACTCCGCTACAGCACCGGCAAGCCGACGACTGCGCCGCGGAGTGGCTCCAGGCAACTGGGACTTGAACCTTCGTTTGTTGACGATTGGCATCGGAAGCAGACCGTCCGTGCGCCGAGCGAGGCCGTTGAGGAAAGCAGCACGGGCCTCCGAAGGTGGGGGAATCCCAGACGGGGGCGGAGTCACCAAGGGGACTACAACGCCCGGGATCGAGGATTGCTGCCCAAGATTTACCAGCACTGAGCCACCCTCGGCAAGAGAACCGGAGGATGGAGCTGCCATTGCCGCTACCACATCCCCGGCCTGCCTGGGTCCAAGCCCTACAGCATCCCCATCTGAAGCCGCATCGGAAAAAAAGACCGAGGATGGAGCTGCCCTTGCTGAAACCACATCCCCTGCCAACATGGGACCAAGCCCTTCAGCATTGCCATCCGAAGAAACCAGACACGGGGGCGAGGAGACTCCGCGACGGCAGGGAGAGCGCTGGTGCTGTCGTGAACGGCGCCTGGAATAAACCTGGAGCGGTTTTGTCATAGTCCTGGGTTGGGGATTGGCTTTAAGGACGGGCGGTGACCGGGGGGGTTCGTGGAGAGGCCGGTAAGTCCGTCGCCTCATCCATGGGAAATAACAGGGGTGAGCGTGGTGAAGCCGGTTGCTCCGTTGCTTCAAAGAGGCCCAGCGCACCCTGCAATGCTCTTGCCCCATCAAGGTCCAGCCCCTCACAATTCTTGGGATTCGTCTGCAGGCTTGACTGAAATTTTGGCCCATTAGAATTCAGCCCAGGACGCTCACTTTCAGCCCAGGGAAGAGGAGAATCCTCCACAACCGCAATAGCCGCAACAGAATTCCGCTCAACCGAAGGAGCCAACACGTTCGAGATGACGGCAGAGTGACTTCGGCAATTAAGGCTTTGGAAACCGTTAGCCGCCGCCGTCTCCTCGTTTCCAATGAAAGGAGCGTCATCACTTTGGGGGGCGCCGCTTAGGGGCTTCCGCACGCCTTCAATAGGTGCATGGAACGCAGCGACCAGCTCCGAGGCGTCAACCGACGCCGCGACCACCTCGTGCGGAGCGCTCGATGCAGACGGGCCCACAGGATCCTGGGCAGGCGCGCGTCGCTCGTCGCCGATGCTGGTCCCCCGGCCACCCACCGGACCAAAGTTAGAGGGCGGCGGCGAAGGAGCAGAGAAGCGACGCCGCTGTCGCGAAGAACCATCTTCCTTACTGCCATCACCATCACCATCATCACTGCCCTCACCATCACCATCATCACTGCCCTCACCATCACCACTGCTGTCTCCATGGGGAGGAGGAGGAGGAGGGAGATCAGGATGATACACGACGGAGGCCTGGACGTCAATGGGATATACCAAAAATCTCTTCACCGGAGGGTCTTCCATAACAGCAGATAGGGGTTCAGCAACCCAAAGTTCCTTAGAACGTGGGATTGTGCTCAAATCCGTGCACCAAACCGAGCAACGAAAGGTAGACAAATCAGTCAACTCCAAGGTACCAGAAGACACGTGATCAATCCAGGCATGAGGACTCAGGAATTGTTCCACTGTTGAAGTTTCCCAAACATGAGCAGGGAAGCCACGGAGCTCGACGTCGAGCAGACACGGCAAAGTCCGCCCGATCAGACCAGCCAGTCTGCTCCATCGTTTACACAGAAGGCTGAACTCCGGCGAGCGTAGAGGCTGCTGTAGACCGACCAGACGATCCACCGACTCGGCATCTGGGAGGAAGAGAATGTAGCTAGACGAAGAGGCTCGACGCAGGACCAAGGAAGCCGCCTCGACATCCATCCTGGCTGCAATCGCCGCCGCAACAGCATTAGCCGGCACGAGTGGGGTAGAACCGATAACTATCACGACCACCGCCCGCGCAAGGTCTTCCTCTGCACGAGCCACCTGATCGTTCCAACTAATGATGCAAGGAGAAGGCATCTCAGGGGCTAGAGCTTGCATGGTCGTCAGAGCTGGGGCAGTATCGACAGCCGCTGGAGAAGAGCCCGAGTGCCCAAGGTCCGCGCGCCGACGATAACGCGGACGCCGGCGCCGACGCTGTCGACCAGTCCTGCCATCCACAACTCCTCCAGGGCAAGGCGCCGCTGATGACGAACCATCCACCATATCGCCCGGACCAGTCGCCGGAGCCGCCGCACCACACACCGAGCCCGCCGGGAGAGACCGTTGCGGGGGGGGGGGTAGTGACAGCAGGCTCCTGGGCCGGGGAGATCCGCCGCCAGACAGATTTGCGCTCCGGCTGGGAAGTACGACCACCTCGCACCATCCCAGGACACACGTAGGAACGGTGCCCCAGGGAGCGACAACGGAAGCACCTCACCAGCAGGCGGCACTGAGCAGCAATGTGTGTGGCGGAGAAACAGTTGAAGCACTTGCCTATAAGATCAGCAGGGACCCGGCGGCGAGGGTGAGTAGAACGCTGGCGACCCAGATGCTTCCCGCCAGACCTGAACCTCTGCCACCCTTTTGGGTCAGGACGAGAAGCCCTGCGCTGCTTGACGAAGCGCAGACGCCCAGCAGCAGGGCGATGCAAAGCACTACCAACTGCCAGGAGGGTAGAGGCACGCGCAGGAGCAGTTGCCGGACCAGGAGGCGGCCGGCCCGCCGCGGCACTGCCTGCCGAGACCGACAGTCGACCAGCCGAGAACGACGTCCGGTCCGCCGCACCACTCGTGCCTGAGCCTGCAGCGCCGCCGCCTGGAGAAGCCCGGTTCTTGATCGACAGGACGTCCTCGAGAAAGGAGGGAGGCGCACCGTCGTCGTCCGAAACCAACAGGCTGGAGTCGCCCCAGCGCTCCTGCTTGGAGCGACCGCACGTGCGGGGGGAGGAAGGCGCCGCTAGAGAAGACAAGGAGGGGGGAAAACCGACGTCCGAGGGGAAGAACAGGGGATGGTGGCCGCCGGGCTCGGAGTGAGCTCCGGCGTGAGGTTGGGGGTAGGCGAGGCGTCGGGAGGGGAGAGGGTGGGAGAGCGCTGCATGGCTGTTGTGTTAAGTAACTGATAAATCAATTGCAAATTTTGCAAGTCAGATAGTAAGATAAGTAAATTTGAGAGGTGTTCCAGATAAAATAGCCCTCTGGTGCGCACACACACACAAAAATGAAAATGACCAATTTAACCTTAAGCATCTTGAACAAAATATGCACAAGAATATAATATCACGTACCTCACGTTCAGCGCAGAGTTCTTTTTTGCTGCGGCTTATGGCTTTTAGCTGAAATTTTTGAATTTTGGCTGTTTACGGTACAGATTACGGAGAGACCGGTATTTACTTATGATTTTTGCTGGTACAGATGTTGGGTTTTTAACGTATACTACGTTTAACTTATAGACCCCGTTTTGATAAAATACTCCGTTTGAAAGTTAGATACTGTAGCAAAAGCCAAAAGCCAGCCGGCTTGTGACTTGCCAAACAGGCCCGTAAGCTCATCGTCTCAAGACTTGGCAAAGTACTGGGGAATCCAGTGGTGATGTAGTCAAGAGCCGTGTGATAAGTCGAGAACTTAATACGTATATTTGTCAACCTGAAAGTTGAAGCAATTACTAAAGGAATCATAGGGCCTGTGTACTCGAGCGTTGTTGGACTGCAATTCAGCTCTATCTCTTTAAGTAAAGGGCAGTTATCCACTAGCAAATGCTTAAGCTGGTTCGAAGGATGAAGTTTCCGTATACTAGTGACCATTCTACAGTAGGCAATCTCAAAAAACTCCAGAAGATTGCATTTGCATAACACATTGCAAACATCTCCATCTGTGATACATCTACTAAATTAAGCCTTTGAAGGTTCAGAAACTAGAAAGCCTGTGAATTCAGCAGGCAGCTTCAGAGACACAGAAGTAAGTTCTAGGCACCGCAAGTATGAACCATTACTGGCACTGAAAAGATGTGAAGGTAAATTACATGACAAACCTCTGGACAAATGATGACTTAGCCCCACGTGATAATTCAAGAATAAGTTCCTTTGTCCTTGATGCAATTGCAAAGTTCACCCATCTATCAACATGATCTGCATGCTTATTATGTAAACCACGCTTAACTTCCATATGCTCCACCCCTACACCACTCGTAATAAATTCCTGATCACTGGGTATTTGGTAGCCAATATAGGATCTTTTGAAGCAATGCCTCCTCAATGTAAATGAACTGAAAATTAGGTTGGTGCAGCCACACCAAACATATTTCCACTTTCTTGATAACACACTCAAGCGAAAGGGTCTCTAGCCCAATGGTTAGAGGCTTGAGTAGCACCCCCCAGGTCCTGGGTTCGACTCCCAGTGGGAGCGAATTTCAGGCTTGGGGAAAAAAATCCCCTCGCCTGCTACCACACCAAAGCACAGGTCTTAGGCCCCGCCAAGGTGTTGATCCGAAGGATCCGCCGGTAGTCTCACAAGGTCGGGCGATGGTGCCGCTGTGTAAGGGTGGAGCAGGGGTTCGGGGGTTTTCTCGGTCTGCGGGGGGATTCTTCCCCCCGCAGGTCGAGTTTGATAACACACTCGTCCTTATAGCATCTTTTACCGGCAACAGTGATAAGATACGCAACAAAATATCCTGCAACAGAAAAAACAAGAACGCTGTAATCAAAATTTTTCAACAGCAGCAACTACACAAGTTCCATCACAGACATATATAATTCATTCTATGGATCCATGAAAACACCACCCTATACTTAATTTCTATTTGAAGTCACATACCATTGGGAGATTGCAAAGTTGAAGTTTTGGTCCTTTTCTCCTTTTGACAATTGCTCCACACAACCGTTCTTTCGAATTCCTCTTCATGTTTGTGTTTTGACTATACTATCCTCTATATGTAAGGAATATTTATCTGATTGATGAAATGCATAAAAGAACATTAGAATGCCAAGCACCATAAAATAAATCTAGAAAACTGATAGTTGTGAGATAACCATCACATGAGTACTCTAAATATATTATGTTGACAAAAAAAAACCACAATTGATAAGGGCATTCACCATTTTTCGTGAAACCCAACTTGGTAATGGCAGATAGAAAATATTGTTCCAAATACATTTTCTAAAGAAAATAGTTCCCTTTTACTCTTAATTAAATATAAAAACAACTAATCCATATAAATTATTAAAAAATACATAATAGTATCTAGATTTTTTCAGGCAATTCTGCTAAGACCTAGTAGTTTAGTCGCTCATCAATGTAGGGCCATGAGCTCATGAACAGCATAGGTTAGCCACATTGATAGTTGATATACCTACATAAGGAAAGAGAGAATGTTGTATCTATAGAAGGGCCTGTGGTGAATAGGCTGCTGCATTGGACAATTTCTCAGCCCCCACATTGGGCCGCGTGTTATGGCTTAGGATCTCGGTGTACACGTAGCAAGCGAGCGAACAGTACCGCAGGGGGCACTGTAGCAAATATGAACAGCACCGCGCGGGTACTGCTTCACTAAAATCTTGTTCCAGACTGCACATTATTTTCCGCGCATTCCGTTCACCTTCATACTCAACAGCTAAAGAATCAGTTCGTTCACCCTCATACTCAGCATCTAAAGAATCCATTACTGATCCCAACATAAAAATGCGAGCTCTTTTATTATTATCACTAGTTCAATTTTCATATTCTTCTGCATAATTTTCTTTTTCCTCAACAGTGATATTTTTTCGAGTTTTTTGTACGGATAATCCATTTTTTATTCGAAATTACATAAATATACCCGCGGGAAATTTTTTTACAAAAATAGGCTCCAGTCGCCTAATGGTTGGGCGACTGGAGCCTTTCGCCCAACCACACGGCGACACAATATATATCGCTGCACAGTAGAGCGACTGCATTAAATCGCTCTTCCGTATGGCGACTGGCATGCAGTCGCCATACCATTAGGCGACTGGCATGCAGTCGCCATCCCGTTAGGCGACTGCAGGTAGCCCCCGTGATTGTTTTAGAATTTGTGAATTTTGTAACGTTGAACCGGTAAAAAATACGGTGAAGTTGTAATAAAAGTTTATGTTCATTGTATATTGTAGGTGTGTAAAAAGTTTTTAAATTTTTTTTGAAAGATTGAGTAGAGAACGATCGATACATACACTGTTAAGTGAGATAGTTTATATGCGGAAAGAGATGATAGACTTATGTAAATATAAATAAACTTCATAATATAACTGTGAGTAACATGGCGCATGTATTTTCATTACATGCATAACATATATAGCATCTGCAGCACGCCTCACTGGTCACCCTGCTGTGCCCCGTCACCGCGCCCGCGTCCTCCCATACGGCCTCGCTTGGCCCTCCTCCGGTGCAACGGATTAGGACGATCCGAAAAGGTAAAACGAGGAGGAGGGTGTCTATCCCGCCCCTGCGCTGGTGGAGTCAGCTGCACCTCTGGCTGTGTAATCTCCGGTGCACCGGGGAGGGCACTGGCAGAAAGAACCTGCGGTGCGACGTCGGGCGACGGCGCGAAAAACTGGTCCACATCCTCCTGGCCTGGGGAGACGCCGTGCTGGTAAGTACCTGCAATATTAATATCGTTAGTGCGTTGCATGTCGTCTTCGGATAAACACGGTATAAGACCCTATGCGTACCCGTAGCTGGCGCCATGGAGGAGGCGTACACCCCCTGCGTGGGGAAGACAGGGGTCTGCGTAGGAGGCGTGAAGTGAACCGGTGTAGGAGGCCTTACCCAGGCTGAACCCCCTGGCTGCTCCGGGTGAGGTGGTGGAGGACGTGTCCACGTAGGTGCACCATAGTAGTGCCACGCTGGTGGAGGTGGCACTAGTGGACGAGCAGTCGTAGCGGGGGGCGTGGAGACCGCCGGTAGCCTCGTGCAGGACAGTAGGCTAACGATACGTCTACACCCCTCGTGCACCTGACGCGCAAAGCTGAGGCCCTCCTCATGGGTCAGCTGCGCACCACTGGCGAGCCTCTCCAGTACTGTGCCGGACTCGGCGTATAGGTCAGAACCGACGTCAGCCTGGACACAAAGACATAAAATGGTCGATTATGGAAACGACATTACCATTTGGGAATCTTTGAAATGACATGTAACGTACCGCGAGGTGAGCGTCGTGCGCGAAGTGCGCGGGGTACGTGTCCGTCGGAGCGGCGACGTGTGTGGCAGGCGGGTCTACCACATATACGAGCCTGATACTTCTCCCCCCGGATACATCTCGGGCCCGTACGGACCCACGTCGTCTAGCACAGGTCGCCCGACGCTTAAGCGCTCGAACGACCACAACTGTAGTAGCAGGGGACAACCCGTGAGGATCGAGTTCGGCTTGACCCTCGTGCACGCATCGCACAGCGCGCGGTACGTCGCGGCAAGTACGGCCGATCCCCAGCTGACCTGGTGGGGCTCGCCGTCAGCGATCGCCCTCGCATAAGCGATAAGGCGCGCATCCACCGAGTTGCCGTGGCTGGTGGTGAAAAGCACCCAACCAAACAGCCACAGCACGTACACCTCCAGGTGCCGCGAGACCTGCTGATCGTCTGCCTGCGGAACCATGCGCTCCACCTGAATGCAAAAAAGTTGTTATTAGTACGTAATACCACAAATAAGAGCTTCGAAGATACGATCGATTTTATATACCACGTACCCGGTACTGTCTGAGCCACCTCAGTGTCGGCCCATGGGTCTGCGCCTCTCCGAACACGTGGTGGTCAGCGGCCGGTGGAACGACACCCTCGAATCTGCCGAGCAGGTCAGCGCGCCAGTCGGCCGGGGCCTCCGGTAGGAAGGCAACGTCTCCCGCGATCGGAAGCCCAAGAAGCAGGGACACATCCTGCAAGGTCGGCGTCATCTCCCCGAATGGGAGGTGGAAAGTGTGCGTCTCGGGCCGCCAACGGTCCACCAAAGCCGTCAGCAGGGAACGGTCGAACGGAAATCGTCGTGATCGATCCCCGCCCGCCTCGTCCCCGCCCTCGTCCCCGCCAGCGGCTCCATCCTCCTCTGTGGCCTGCACCATCCGGGCAAGAGGGAGTAGCCCGGCATCCCGCAGCCTGCAAACAAAGTGAAGGTCAGCACGGAACGAACTAACGGTCGCACTAAACGCTGAAATAGTGCTCACCTGGCAGTCCAACGAGGGTCGAGTCCCCAGGCCACGCGAGGTGTCCGTGTCCGGACCACTCCCAGCTGAGGCGGCTCGTCCGTGCTCCCCGGTGGCGGCACTAGATGGGAAGCGCGATGAGAGCGGTCCACGTGCTCGTCCAACAGCGCGAACCGCCACTCCGAGTCACGTCCAGCACGAGTCATACCTGCAAAATTTGTACAATACTTTCAACATTAAATTTTCTGCATCTAAATTTGTACAATAATTTCAACACTAAATTTTATACATCTAAGACTGTACATTAAACTTGGTACATCTAAATTTCTACATCTAAACTTGTACATTATACTTTCTACATCTAAATTTGTACAATAAATGGTACACAAAATTTATAAACTAAATTTTCTAAACTTTATTTCTAAACTACATTTAGTACACAAAATTTGAAAATTAAATGTCTAAATTATATTTCTATATTTAATTTCTAAACTAAATTTTGAAACTACATTTTCTAAACTAAATTTGTAAACTAATTTTCTACACTACATTTTCTAAACTAATTTTCTAAACTAAATTTGTAAACTAATTTTGTACACTACATTTTCTAAACTAATTTTCTAAACTATATTTCTAAACTAATTTTCTACACTACATTTTCTAAACTAATTTTCTAAACTATATTTCTAAACTAATTTTCTACACTACATTTCCTAAACTAATTTTCTAAACTAAATTTCTAAACTAATTTTCTACACTACATTTTCTAAACTAATTTTCTAAACTAATTTTCTAAACTAATTTTCTACACTACATTTTCTAAACTAATTTTCTACACTAACAAAAAATATAACACGAAAAATTACCTGAAAATCGCGCACTCCCCCTCCTCTTCTCCTCCTCCCCTTCTCCTCCTCTCCCTCTCCTTCTCTTCCCCTCCTCCCCTTCTCCTCCTCTCCCTCTCCTTCTCTTCCCCTCCTCCCCTTCTCCTCCTCTCCCTCTCCTTCTCTTCCCCTCCTCTTCTCCTCCTCTCCCTCTCTTCTCTGCGACGGCGGCCGAACGACACAGTGACCGCGCTCGGCCACGGCCGAGCGCGGTATATATCTCACTAGAAGTCGCCGAACCGTTGAGCGACTGAAATGCAGTCGCCTAACGGTTGGGCGACTGAATGGAAGTCGCCCAACCGTGGGGCGACTGCAATTAATCGCCCAACGGTTGGTAGATTCATTAAATGTCGCCGTGTGGTTGGGCGAACGGCTCCAGTCGCCCAACCATTAGGCGACTGGAGCCTATTTTTGTAAAAAATTTTCCCGCGGGTATATTTATGTAATTTCGAATAAAAAATGGATTATCCGTACAAAAAATTCTATTTTTTCTGGCTTTTCCGATTCGTTTGTCTATTACATAATCAATGTTTTCAATAGAAAACAAAAATATGATTTTTCTTTTTCAAACTGTGAAATTTGAGCCATCCAAATTGCAAGATCTAAGCAATTGAAAAAATGTTGTTGGTTGCCATTGCGAGAATAAGTGTTACCTAAATCTATAGGCTTCAGATTGATACCAGATTGGTCAAGGCTCACTTAATCAATCTCCCTTGATTAATTAATTAACCCAACAACGAGTTGATTCATGGGCATCTCATCCCATAGAGTTTAGGCACGCTGCAGTTGCATCTCATTGCACTACTATTTAGAGAACAATCCTGTGGGGAGAGAGAGAGAGAGAATGCAGTGTAAATAACAAGCTTGCTTGGTTTAGCTTCCAATTCTAAGCAAGGAACCATCACAGCAATAGTAAAGAGGAAGGATACCTTCCTCTTTACTATTGCTGTGATGGTTCCTTGCTTAGAATTGGAAGCTAAACCAAGCAAGCTTGTTATTTACACTGCATTCTCTCTCTCTCTCTCTCTCTCTCTCTCAGAATATATAAAAACATACAGCCTCCTGCACCTTTTCTCTGGATTTGGAACTCCAAATGCTGTAATAAACTTCGGGTCTTCACTTGGCTCCTCCTTATGGACAGACTTAACACAAGAAATATTCTAAGAAGGAAAAAACAAAAGCTTCAAGGAAACAATTACAATTGTGTCCTCTGCAACGGCAGCATTGAGGAGCCCGCGTTTCATTTGTTCTTCATATGCCCTTTCAGTCAAGTTTGTTGGCAACATCTTGGTATTAGTTGGGATTTCACAAAAGACTTCTTTCAAATGATGCTCCATGCTAAGATCCAATTTCAAAGCCCCTTCTTTATGGAGATATTCACCATAGCTGCCTGGCAAATTTGGAAGCAAAGAAACAATTTCATCTTTGATAGAGGTCGCCCGTCCTTTGTTTCTTGGAAAAGTTCCTTCTGTAAAGAGGCTAGTCTTCAGGCTCACAGATTTAGTGAGGAAAAACGCTCTGTCTTCCTAGCTTGTATAGATGCTCTAGTCTAGTCTACGTCTTGTAACCCTCCTCGGGTTGCTCCCTGGTGTTTCTTTGTGGTCCTTATGGTCAGTTTTATTTTCCTTTTTTTAATATATTTTACAGTGGGGGACTCCCCTGCTGTATTTTCTACTCAAAAAAAAAGTAAAGAGGAAGGTTGGTTGTGTCGCACCTGATCTGGAAGAGAGGTGTACAGAAGGAGCAAGGGACGATGATGCGCAATACAAGTTGCATCAAAACTAGGAGTCTTTTGTTGTAAATAATCTTGTTTTAGAGTCATGTGCAAAATTTGGGTGTAATCGAAGTCGAGTTGCAACCGCAATTCAGAGTCGTAGGTGGAAACCTAGTCGAAGTCATATTAGAATCAGAGTCGGAGTAGGTGATGAGAACCCGTGTTGAAGTAGGACAGCCGGGTATAAAAAGAGGCTTAGAGCCATGTATTCGATGTACCAAGCAATTGAGAAAATACCAAAAAGAGGGAAACACACAAAGCATTGTTTTGTCGTGTGATTGTGCAAGGAGTGGTCGGAAGGACTCACGATCACCGCAAGCGTGATCGGGAGGAGTTACAACCACGGCAAAAGTTCCAGCAGGGAAGGCTACGACCACGGTGAAGGTGGTCGTAAGGAGTCAAAGGTGGTCGTAACGAGCTACGACTACACCGGGAAGGCCAGAACGTGGTCGGAAGCGACTCCGACCACGTTGAAGGAAGTGAACGTGGTCGTACGGGTGTTCGACCACGGTGAACAGTGATCGCCAGCATCACTGCGTGATCGTAGAAGGTTTCGATCACGGTATCTCGAGCGGCTGAAGGAAGGCAGCGGCAGCGATATCGCAGAGCGGTCGTAAATTGCTACAGTAAATTTACGACCACGTTGAAAAAGCGATCGGAGGAGATTGAGGCGTTCGGAATTGGTCGTAAGTACTCTGAACCGATCGTATTTGATTCTCACCGGTCGTAAACGACTCTAACCGGTCGTAAAAGGTCCTGGGAGGTCGTAAGACTTTACAACAGTTGGTATCAGAGCCAGGTTAAACATGGCTGACACGGCGAAGCAGAGCGTGTCGCTGCAGTACCCGATCCTCAGTTCGGACAACTATCCGGTCTGGGCGATGAAGATGAAGGTCAACATGATCGCACAGGGCGTCTGGGGCCCGGTTGAACCAAAGGAGAAGGACAAGGTCCTCGATGATCATCTCGACAAGATGGCGATGGCAGCGATCTATCAAGCTGTGCCCGACTCGATGATGCGGCAGCTAGTCGGCAAGGAGACGGCGAAAGACGTCTGGACTACTCTACAGATAATGCACCAAGGAGTAGATCGAGTGAAGGAAGTTCAACTTCAAACATTGAGGAGTGAGTTTGAATCATTGAAGATGGGAAAGAACCAGACTGTGGAGGAGTTCTCTGGGAAGTTTAACGAAGTCGTAAACGAGATCAAATCTCTCGGCGACGACTTGAAAGACGAGGTGGCGGTGAAGAAGTATCTACGAGTACTACCAGAGAAGTTTCTCTCGGTCGTAACTACACTCACGTACTCGCAAGACCTCTCGAAGATGAAGGTTGAGGAGGTGACTGGAGCGCTCAAAGCACACGAGCAGCTTCTGAAGAGTTATCAAGCCGACAATGAAGGACAAGGGCCTTACAACCAACAAGCATTGTTTGTAAAGGAAGACACGAAGAACCGAGGAGAATCGACATCAAGGGGCGGTCGTGGTCGTGGTCGTGGCACATCGACCGGCCGCGGTGCATTTCATGGACGAGGTCGAGGTTTCGATCACAGAGGTCGTGGACGAAGTGGTCGAGGAGGTGGTCGTGGAGGCGGCGACCGTTAGACCGACAAGTCTGATGTCCAGTGCTACACGTGCGAGAAGTTTGGGCACTACGCAGCCGAATGTCGGAGCCACATCCAGTGCCATAACTGCAAGAAGTATGGTCACTATGCTGCGAATTGCCGGAGTAAGAAGAAAGTAGAGGAAGCAAACCTGGCTCAAACGGATGAGCACAAAGAGCCGACATTGCTGTTGTCGCTCTGCACTGCAGACGAACCGACAATGGTTCTATTAAACGAGGAGAAAGTGTTTCCGAGTCTGTTGGAGAAAGGAGAGCAGACTCAAGAGCGGACGGCAGACTGGTATCTCGACAACGGAGCCAGCAACCACATGACGGGTACGTACTCGATGTTTTACGAATTAAATAAGAATGTGCTTGGAAGAGTACAGTTCGGAGACGGCTCGACCATTCAGATAAAAGGGAGAGGCACGATCCTGATGCAGTGCAAGGATGGAAGCTAGAGGAGATTGTCGAATGTATACTACATTCCAAGTCTACGAAGCAACATTATAAGCCTTGGACAATTGACTGAAGAAGGTTGTCGGATTGAACTCAAAGACACCTATCTGAAGATGTACGACCACACTGAGCGACTGCTGATGAAAGTACAGAGAACGGTAAACCGTCTGTACAAAATTCACATTGAAGCATGCAAGCCGAAGTGTATGAAGACTACAACCGATAATGCGGCCTGGCTATGGCACGCAAGATTCGGACATCTGAATTTCCAGAGTCTCAACACGATGGCGGGAAAAGAGATGGTGGTCGGATTACCGACAATCGACCACCCGGAGCAAGTCTGCGAAGGCTGTCTGGTGGCGAAACAAACTCGTAGCGTTTTTCCACAGCAGACGAGTTTTAGAGCTTCGAAACCACTCGAATTGGTTCACGTAGATCTGTGCGGACCAATCACACCTCGTACAGATGCCGGGAATCAATACTTCATGTTGATCGTGGATGACTATTCAAGAGCCATGTGGGTGTACATGCAGAAAAGCAAAGATGAGGCAAAGACGAACTTTCAGAAGTTCATAACTCTTGTCGAAAACGAAGTCGACAAAAAGGTGAAGTCGGTCAGGTCAGATCGAGGAGGAGAATTCCTCGCGAAAGAGTTCGACTCGATTTGTGAAGAGAAGGGTATTGCAAGACTCTTCACGGCTCCGTATTCACCTCAACAAAACGGAGTCGTAGAAAGAAGAAACCGGACCGTGGTCGAAACGGCACGAAGTCTGTTGAAGAGCGGATTCCTGCCCGGGAGATTTTGGGCAGAAGCAGTACGACATGCTGTCTATCTGCTAAATCGTGCGACCACGCGATCACTGGATGGAGTCACTCCATATGAACAGTGGTCGGGAAGAAAACCCAATGTCGAGCACCTAAGGGTCTTCGGATGCTTAGCCCATGTGAAGCCATCCACTTATCTTAAGAAGCTAGACGACCGGAGCAGACGGATGATTTATCTTGGCTCGGAACCAGGCACCAAGGCGTACAGGTGCTATGATCCGGTCGAAAAGAAGATTCATGTGAGCAGAGACGTGGTCTTCGAAGAGAACAAACATTGGGAGTGGGAAGAACACGAGGACATTGAGAAAGACATATCGAAGTGGGTAACCTTCGAAGTCGAAGAAATCGATGCTGACAATACGGAAGAAGCTACGACCACATCTCAAAGCCAAACTTCGACCGGTGCTGATGATCAGGAAGTCTCACCAAATGAAGAAGAGTCTGATGAAGAAAATTCGAGCGATAGAATACCGAAGATGAGAAGCATAAGTGAGATTTATGCACAAACTGAACCAGTGCAGTCTGAAGAGCTACTGCTTTACACGACTGCAGAAGAACCTGGAAGCTATGAAGAAGCAAAGGGAGATGCATACTGGAGAGCAGCTATGCAGGAAGAGCTGAAGTCGATTGAAGAGAATGACACATGGGAACTCACTGATTTGCCAAAGGGTCATCGAGCAATCGGTTTAAAGTGGATCTTCAAGGTAAAGAAGGATTCCAAGGGAGAAGTCGTAAAACACAAAGCACGACTCGTGGCGAAAGGGTATGTTCAAAAACAAGGGATTGACTACGAAGAAGTCTTTGCCCCAGTAGCTCGTATGGAAACTATATGACTACTTCTTGCATTGGCAGCAAACGGTGGATGGGAGATTCACCACATGGATGTGAAAACGGCGTTCTTGAACGGAGACATTAAGGGTGCCTTTGGTTGAGCTTTTGGGAGCTGCTTTTGCTTCCAAAAAGCCAAAAGCCAACCAAAGGGGTGGAAACCAGAAGCTGCTTTTTCAGAAGCAGCTACTTTTGGGTAGTATAGTTTTGAAAGCACCTTGGACCCTGCTTTTGGCTTTTGGCTTTCTGCTTTTTGAAATGGTGAAAATAGAGAGCTGTTTCACAGTTGTTTCAAGGAAAATAGAGATAGAAGGTAAGTTTTATACTTGTTTGAACCAAACAGCTTACAGCTTTTCCACAGCCCACAACCTACAGCAGCTTTTCCACAGCCCACAGCTCACAGCAGCTTTTTCAGAAGCCACAGCTCAACCAAACACACCCTAAGGAGGAAGTTTATGTCTCTCAACCGCCGGGTTTTCAATCCAAGGAGCAAGCTGAGAAAGTCTTGAAGCTGAACAAAGCTCTCTACGGACTTAAGCAAGCACCACGAGCATGGAATTTGAAGCTTGACAAAAGTCTAACGGCACTCGGGTTCAGAAGAAGCAACTCTGAACATGCTGTGTACACGAGGGGAGATGCGAAGAACAGACTGATCGTGGGCGTTTACGTGGACGACTTGATCATTACTGGATCGAGTTCGAAGGAGATCAAGCGGTTTAAAGAAGAGATGAAGAGGCTGTTCAAAATGACCGATTTGGGACCTCTGTGCTACTACCTCGGCATTGAAGTAAATCAAACCGACAACAGCATAACACTTTGTCAGTCGGGATATGCTCGAAAGATTCTGGAGAAGTCGAGTATGGAAGAGTGCAATCCATGTCAAACCCCAATGGAGAATCATCTGAAGTTGAGCAAGACAGGCCCAGGATCACCAGTTGATGCCACGACTTATAGGAGCATTGTCGGAAGTCTACGGTATCTGGTGCACACCCGACCAGACATCTCGTTTGCGGTCGGATACGTAAGTCGTTTCATGGAGAAACCGACTCAGGAGCATATGAATGCCGTGAAGCACATCCTGAGATACATCAAAGGTACTTTGAATCTCGGGACTCAGTACAAGAGAGGAGGTGGAAAGTCGTTGCAGCTGACGGGCTACAGTGATAGCGACATGGCGGGAGATGTCGACGATCGAAAGAGCACGACAGGCATAATGTTTGTGCTTGGGGAGAGTCCGATCAGCTGGCAATCTCAGAAGCAAAAGGTGGTTGCATTATCTTCATGTGAAGCCGAGTACATCGCAGCGAGTGCAGCATCTTGTCAGGGGGTCTGGCTCGCTCGACTGTTGAGTGAATTGTCAGATGAAGAAATTCAGAAGGTAACGCTCAGGGTTGATAACAAATCGGCTATTTCACTGAGCAAGAATCCGGTTCTACATGATAGAAGCAAACACATAGACACAAGATATCATTATATCAGAGATTGTGTCGAAGAAGGGAAGATCGATATCAACTATATCAGAACCGAAGAACAGAAAGCAGACATATTGACAAAGTCGCTGGGGCGAATAAAGTTTTCAGAGATGAAGAAGAAGATTGGCATGATCGAAGTCGAAAAACAAGATTAGGGAGAGAATGTTGTAAATAATCTTGTTTTAGAGTCATGTGCAAAATTTGGGTGTAATCGAAGTCGAGTTGCAACCGCAATTCAGAGTCGTAGGTGGAAACCTAGTCGAAGTCATATTAGAATCAGAGTCGGAGTAGGTGATGAGAACCCGTGTTGAAGTAGGACAGTCGGGTATAAAAAGAGGCTTAGAGCCATGTATTCGATGTACCAAGCAATTGAGAAAATACCAAAAAGAGGGAAACACACAAAGCATTGTTTTGTCGTGTGATTGTGCAAGGAGTGGTCGGAAGGACTCACGATCACCGCAAGCGTGATCGGGAGGAGTTACGACCACGGCAAAAGTTCCAGCAGGGAAGGCTACGACCACGGTGAAGGTGGTCGTAAGGAGTCAAAGGTGGTCGTAACGAGCTACGACTACACCGGGAAGGCCAGAACGTGGTCGGAAGCGACTCCGACCACGTTGAAGGAAGTGAACGTGGTTGTACGGGTGTTCGACCACGGTGAACAGTGATCGCCAGCATCACTGCGTGATCGTAGAAGGTTTCGATCACGGTATCTCGAGCGGCTGAAGGAAGGCAGCGGCAGCGATATCGCAGAGCGGTCGTAAATTGCTACAGTAAATTTACGACCACGTTGAAAAAGCGATCGGAGGAGATTGAGGCTTTCGGAATTGGTCGTAAGTACTCTGAACCGATCGTATTTGATTCTCACCGGTCGTAAACGACTCTAACTGGTCGTAAAAGGTCCTGGGAGGTTGTAAGACTTTACAACATCTTTGACTATGGCGCCGCCATGCGTGCAGGAAGGAAGCCCCGAGGACGAGGGCGGCAAGGACTGTGGGAGGCTGAGAAGACATCCAGGGTAGAGTGTGCGTGTGTGACCTTTGAGCCCCAAAATTCTATCTTTACAGGCGTTAAGTTGCCATGATGTTTGAAGAGCAAATGAATTAGCTTCTTCGCTTCTATCTGCTGCTCATCCTCATCTCGACTTGTGCCCCTTTCATCTTCCAATCCCCTACCAGCCAATTGATTATCTTCGTCATGTCAAATTGCCGCCACAACCCGTGATTCCCTATTGCTGATCGACTGCAACTGGGACAACACAGGATGCTAATCCACAGCACCAACTAGGCGATGAAACAACGCTTGTTACAGGGATCTACAGGCCAAAAAGATCGGAACTGTTCTTGGAAAGAAAACGCGGCAGATGAGATCTGCTTGGCTGAACTTCGATGTAATCGTGCATGTCACCGGAGGAAGAAAAAACAAAGATTAAGGAGACTAGTAGTGTGCCCGTGCTAACGCTACGGTAAAATACAAAACAAGATAAATTTTGTAAAAAATAAAACGAACAATCAGTACTGAAGACTGGGCTATGCATTTAAATTGCAGTGTGTGGTAATATTTGCAAAAAAAATATTACTGTATTTTGTTCAACGGAAGGAATTATACGAAGAATGATTCAGTAATTTAAAGATACAAACCTCTTCACACTAGTATAGTGCCCGTGCTAACGCCACGGCGGCATTTCAGGGATGCACATGAAAACAACCAAATGAGGATATTTTTTTCATAGTTTAAGTCCATTATAAAGGAACAATCCAAATACATTATAAATGGCAGATTTAAGTTTTACCATGTCAGCTTGTAAATATTTGTCCACCCTTTGATCAATGGTGTCTGTCTTATAACTTAATGTCACCTCAGGGTCACCATCACGCTTAAGCAGGCTGCAAATAAATGTTCACCAAAACTCTTTTTTCGGGTGCTGATTTCAGGTATTCAATAATCTCAACATCTTCTATGGTGCACATGTAATCTACAACAAATAACATTATAGTTTTCTTAAATAACTGCGCAAAACAAAGAGAGGCAATAAAGTAAGAGAAGAAGCACTAATTACCCTGGGGCACAACTTGAGCTATGTTTGATTTCTTTGGTCAAAGAGAGGAAAAAAACTTTTAAGGTAAGGTAGCCCAAGGTCTCAACCACTGAAAGAAATAGTATAGTGCCCGTGCTAACGCCACGGCGGTATTTTAGGGATGCACACAAAATCAACAAAACGAATTTTTGAATGGCCATACATGTTTTGTTCCCTACTGTCAAAGCCAATTTTTGAATGGCCATACATGTTTTGTTTGGATAATTGGGTTACTGCTGGCAATAAAGTCCATCCATGAATGAAAGCCAGACATATACATCAGATTATTTTGGTCAGTCACTACAAATAATTGAAGACATCCAAATGGCAAAAGTTCAGTTACAAGTCAATGAACGCTGAAATATAGATGACCATTTGCCTTAGTTGTCTAGTTGCCTCAAACCTAAAGAATATATCATTGACAATCAGATATCAGTAAGATTGATATTATAATAAGCAAAAAAAGTCAACACATTAATCCTGGGAAATATAATTGCAATTTTCCTTTGAAAGTGAGATATTTTAAACGCGACAGAGCAAAAGATTGGATTTCATTGGGAAAAAAATTGGAAATGCCAAATGTAGCACTGTTCATTGAATTCATAGAATCATACCCATCCATCTCTGGCATCTGAACATCCATAAAACATGCATCGAAGCAATGTGGCGGTTGAAGTAGGGAGATGGCATCTTTGCCACTTTCAACACAATGAACCTTGGCACCATACTTCTTGAGTGTGGCTGCGGCAACTCGGAGATTAACTTTAAGTATAGTGCCCGTGCTAACGCCACGGCGGCATTTCAGGGATGCACATGAAAATAACCAAATGACGATATTTTTTTCATAGTTTAAGTTTCACGCAATTGTATATCACCATGTATATAATCTGGAAAACACTCATGTATATCACCAGCAAGTAAATTTGCTGTTATTGCTACCAGAAAGTTGACTGATTAGTATCTTCTACAAGTAACAATGCTGCAAACTACAAGGATTAAGAATTCAAGACACTTGAAATTCAAGAGTATGCAACTAATGCAGCATTGCAGTTCATAGATGTGTGAATAATTTCTGATGAATTAAAAAAAGTTAGAATTTGATGTTGTTTGAGATATATTATGAATTTTGTCATCTTGTGTAGTAAATTATATAAAAAAGGTAAAGCACACACTGTTGCAATCTAACTTACATCAACATTATTTCTGAATAATCACAAATAGGATGACCTTGTTTTGGAAAAGAACAATATTACATTTCTTAGTAATATAAATAAACAAACCTGAAAGCAGGGCAATCCCTTGATGTCATCTTCGGTAACGTATAGCCACCTAAAAACAGGAATAACAAAAAATGGATTAGTACATGATTAAATAGCTAAACAGTCCCAGATTCATCATAAAATATATGAACTACGGAAGTTGGTGGAAAGTTGTATTGCATCACAAGTAAAGATGCAGCACTCCATTAAAGAAGAGGTGTGCAGTGCACTTCGTGAAGCAGGTGAGTTATGATACAAGTTTTCTAAGTCTGTAGTTCCTATCCGCAACAACAAAAAATTTAGTTCCTATCTGCAACAATAAAAAATTTAGTCCAGAATACCTGTGTTGTTGTTTGTTATTTCGCCTAAAGCAGTCCGCTCTGCTTTCTGATTTGCCATGTCTTTTTTTATTTAAGCAGCCAGCAACATGCAAAACAAATGATTAACATAACCACATTACAGTTTACCAAGGACATCTCTAGCAGCAAAAGCAGTGGCAACGCCTACATATATACAGCAACAAAAGAGAATTTCAGTTTAGTTAAAAGTATTATCTACTGCAGTCAAGAGATACCAGGAACCCTAATGCTGAACGGCAATAGTGCATACAAAAGAGAATTTCAGTTTAGTTAAAAGTATTTCCAAACCACGTTTTTGCAATTTAGCTCATGTCATTTACAGGTTCGAATGTTGTAAGCCTGGTAGAAGAGGCAAATGCCAAAACTAATGTATTCGATATGTTGATCCTTGCTGATTTCAGACAGCAGGTGGTAGAGGTAAGTGCTCGATGGCACACACGAGCATCAACAAGGATGGATCCGCAGATTCTTGCTGTTCAGAAGCCACTGTTATTTGTTCAATTCAATGCTTGCCATCTTCTTCCTCGCAGAATTTTGAGTACTTCTCGTCATCCATCAGCGAATTAAGCTCACCTGAATCACTGATCTTGACCTTGATAATCCACCCACTCTCATATGGACTTGCATTGACCTATGCAGGAAAAAACATACCGGTTATAGCAGAATTTAATCTACTCATAAAGGTTTATTTCAACGCGTGCTGGGTTTTTACGAGTTAACACTTACCAATCCAGGTTTCTCGCTTAGTTCATCGTTCACTTCAACGACCTCACCAGATACTGGTGAGTTGATATCGCTGGTTGCCTTCACACTTTCAACAGCACCAAAGTTCTTTCCCTGGGATACACTGCTGCCAACTTCTGGTAGCTCCACATACACAACATCACCCAGATGGTCCTGGAAGGAAAAACAGTAAACTATTAACTTAAGTATTGCAAGCCCTGACTCTATATGCTGAACATGATGATGTATTGGAAATCAAAATGTTTAAGCAATATCTTCTTAAAAAATGTTTAAGCATTATGTATGTCAGGCCAAATGAAGCACTGAATAACCTAACATCTAGAAGGTGTAACACCTAAATTTGTTCACGGTGATAGAATGTATGTATGTATCAACCTGGGCATGGTGAGTAATTCCAACAGTTGCTGAGTCACCCTCAACCTTCACCCACTCATGAGTGTCAGCATACTTCAGATCCTTCAGCACTGGAAAAAGGGAAAATGCATAGCATGAGATGTAACACTGAAAGTGGCAGTGAAGCAGCAATGCATCAACAATGTTCAAATAAAAAGTACCATAACCACTCAAATTAGTGACCCCTTGCAACTAACATATAAGCTAAGACAAAAGGTACCACAAAGATGCTTTTCCCTGTCACCATTTAGCCAATGTTTGATAGAAAGCCAAGCCTCTTCGACAGCAAATCAGGGGACAAATACCTACATCCATCTATTTTTCTTTCCTAAAACCAGTGTATAGATAACCATTTTTTATGCGACAAAATCTACTATAAGAAGCCTTTTCCAGCATAGTTCTTGTGCATCTGTACTTCACATGCACCATTTTAACAACACGACTCTATTCATAAGCAGAAAATCATGGCGTTGTAAGTTGTAACATTTTCATCCTCCTATTGGAAACCTTTGTCCGTTGTAGGTTGGTAGGTAGCCTTTTTACTCCTAATGGATTTTATAAGCCTGTTCTTAATGGATTTTACAAGCCTATTCCTCATCTGAATTCTGAAATACTACATATATCAGTCTGAAACTTTACACTGACTAATCAACTTTGCACGGCATGGTTCTGCTATGATAATGAGGAACATTTAAATGCATCAGATAAACTTCACAACGAAAATTTTAGACAGGTGCCTTCCACATCAGCATCAACATAAGGCTAATCTAAACTTGACAAATCAATCTGCTAAAAAAAGCAGCACAATACATATCCAATGGCAGAAAATGTTGAATTTTTCATACATGCGCAGTTACCATCAAATCAGCCAAAAGAAGAAACGGATACAAGATTCCTTTCTAGAAAAGACGAAACCTTCCCCACCAAAGAGATCAACCCACACATATCTATCATCTGATGACTACAAGAATCGCGCGTCTTCCTAAAATCCGATCTTGGCGAGAGATTATGTTAACTGGTGGTTTATAGGGGTAGAGATTATGAAAAAAAAATATTTCCAATATTTTTTATGTTTTCTCTATTACATTGAATATGAGTACTGATATCTCTTGTTTAGTATGCCATACGAACACTTGCATCAGTGGTTAGAATTTGACATTCTATTCATGTCCAAGCAATACTGATCAGATTATAATCACTTGTAATGGATTACAGAACCAAATCTTAAGCAGCGAAGGCAAGCCTACCCTGCTTCTGGCCTCGCAGCAGTAATAAATAGCCTCGCAGCAGTAAAAAATTTATGAAATGGGAAATAATCATAGTAATAATCAGATTCATCCGCAGCAAGAATCTGAGAAGAAAAGTACATGGCAGAGCAACCACTAAAGTTGGTAATGCAGAGTATTACTTGATCTCTAATTGACAGGGATGCAACCTGACGAGCTATTAAAACTAATAAGTGTGTATATGCACAGCAGAAAGTGAGAACATGCCGTTTGCATAAATAAGAAGTATATGAACAATTACCGAAGCTTTGTCATATGTGCTCAGTCCAACACCAATGGCAAATATTGGGAGGCCCTGGCAAAGGAAGAGGAAAATGTAGAGTATTAAATTAGTTCATTAAACTTACATGATTACATTTAATTACAGGCTGGACGTGAAGACTTGTATGGCATCAAGACCCATAAGGTCTCATTGGTAAAGCACAAAAGATGGAAATGTCAGGTACATTAAGAAATGGGAAATATAGTTTAATGAAGACTTTGGAGCCTTTGCAAGTGTTGGATATTTTATACATTCTCGCAACATGTTCCCACAGTTCAATGCAACTTCCAAGTTCTTGTAGCTGGAGCAACATGATTAATTAATAAAGTAAAAAATATATTAGAATGATATATATATAGACATAAAAATACACAAAAAAAAAGTAAGGATAGATGGGGAAAATATATCGAAAAGTCTCCAACTCTGTAAACTGAAGATATCAGGTTGTTATGTCCCCCCAGAACTGACCAGCAGCAGTTCATGACTTCATGACCAAACACAACAATCATAGAAATTCATGAAGAGAATAATGAGACTATAAGGAAAGGAAAGGAAAGGAACAGGAAGCAGTTGGCTACAGGCACTAAATAGACAGCTTCTAAATGGTGCCACAATTGCACTACCACTAATAAATAAAATCAACATTTACGGATTGATTGTTGCCAAGAGTAATGTGCCTGTAGTAGCAGTACATCACAGCAGATCGTCAAGAATGACAGTTCAGACTTCTCAAACAACAACCACGCCATAGTAGCACCAAATATAACACCAACTGTAACACTTCTACGCTTCCATAAGATGATATCAGCAGCTGAAAGACAGGAACAACATCGTGAAGCATGAACAAGACAAACAGAAGGAAGCATGAACAAGACAAACAGAAGGCCAATTGAACTTTGAGACAAAAAAAAAGAGGAAGAACCAAAGACTTAGTAAACTTCAAAGAGAAATCAAGCTTATAACGTGTATATTATTAATTTATCATTATCAATGCAGAAGAAAGATAAATAAATACCATATCACTTGAAGTTAAGCTGATCAACTAAATTTATCATATGATAAACACAAGAAATAGGCATCTGAGCTAAGTGTAGCAATCATTTAGTATGCAGTATGACAGGATACAGGACCCAACGCTTTGGTTAGTACTCCTAAATGGTTGGTCTCTTATTTGAGTAGATTGGTACTAACACCGTGCAGAAATAAATTTAAAAAGGAAAAACTTAACAACATCTAAATTATTGATTCTATATTTATAGGCGGCCTTCATTTCAAGTTTGGTTGAGTTATAATCGCAGGCATTTCAAGGCTAGTTGAGTTGATAAACATCAAGTAGAATTCCAACCAAAAATCCAAAACTCCGTCGCATAATCTCAATTCTATGCGCCCATTCACATCCCGGCACAATACACGCATTCGTGCACGCGTATTTCTGCTACCCTACAAATCGAAAGCCAAAAGATCAACCAACCACCTTTACTCAACCCTGCCACTACTACTGCAAATACGATTGCCGCGTCTTGACTTGTCGAGTGAAACATCACAACCACGTGACGACCTCACGTATCCGCCCCATCATCCAATTCGCGTATATAATCACAGTATCACACTGCTGTAACAACTAACAGCAAGTCACACCAAATTTAGCACAAACTGGAGTTGGGAGGTTGGGGGTAGAAGAGTACCTTTCCCGCCGCCGATGATCTGTTGGACGGAGAGCCGGTAGCCGCCGACAGCTCGCGGACAGATCACCATGGCAAGAGCTGCAAGAGTTCCAGCCAGAGTGATGGAGCTCATCGCCTACATGGGTGACCGGGAGCCTGTGGATCACTTGGGAGTATGTAGGGGAATTGGGGTCCACGTCCACCGTAGCCAGGTAATCTGGCTTGTCAATTCCAGTACCTGCACACAAGTTCATACATAACCCATTAACACACAATTCCTAACACCTACAAGACCGAACACTCCTACATCTCTCCCCATCTTCACATGGTTTCTTCTGTGATCAGAAACTCTCCCATCTCATACTATGCCTAACAGTACAACGTAAAGACATCTCTTCAGAGTTGGAGCATTGTCTATATTTCAGAGTACTTTTATACTATGGGCAAGACATTATTTAAAAAATTGTGCATGCATGTGCTTGGTAGTCCTCAAACTTACTAAAGTAATGCATGTTACAGGTCCTCATTTGCGTCAAAGAATGTACAGTGTGAAAAAAAATATATACTATGAAGAGAACATGACAGTTGTCTCTACAATTAACTGAAAGAGTTGTACTTGAGTTAATGTCTGAAGCAAACATGTAAATGTTGTTATAGTGATTAATATATCTGTGAAACTTAATTCGATTACCAAAATGATTTTATTAGCAGTTTTCTGGAGTGCAGAACTCCAAAAAAAGAAAAATCAAACACATATGGGAGCATACTTACAGCGTTTAATTAGTTGCTCCTGAGTTAGACTCTCCAGCCTTTGCTTCAAGGTTTTATTTTCCATGCCCAGCATTATATTCTGCTGAGTAAGAAACTCCATTTCAGCAGACACTTCTATCCCTTCTGACTGCATTATTCAGGCATGAATATTTTCAGTGTCAAATATAACACTAAATTGTGGAACAGAAGTAAAAAAACCAGTTGTTGTCGTGAGGTCACCTGTAATGCCTGGACTTTTCTCTCAAGCTCTGCAATATACTGGAGCTTTCGAACACGGGACCTCTGAGCATATTGCCTGCAAGCAATATAAAAAAAACAACTTAGATGCTTTAAAATATGAAAATGTTTAAGCATGGCTACTACTACATACAGATTTGGCAAGATTGAAATGTACGATGCCCTAATTTAAATAAAACATCTGACAAAGCATAGTTCCTTACTTTTGACCAATATAACTACACAATTTAAGCACTTTGTTCAATCAGGAGTTTTGCTAGTTTTATGGATGGTATCCGATTTAAGATTCATCAAGCTGCAAATTTAAAAATCATTCATATACTCTTTTGCATTTATGTCGCCACAGGCCACATCTAACATACTATCCATTGTCTATGCACATATAGTCATCCACATTACATCATACGCACATTTGGAGCCTGTTGGGCCTGTTCAATACCACTTGTTTAAAATGAATACATTCTTGCACTATCCTATCCGGTGCCCACCATGATCAAATGCGCCACGCAGCTAGACAGAACAAATATTCAATGACTACACTGTTTGCTTTCTCGCGATGAACTTCAAAATAGCCACGCAATATGAATGGTCGATGGATACCTGCATCTTTGTTCGGGATGTAGGAAATGTGACCAGCATGGCACTTTCCTAAAAGCTTGCCACTGCTTATCCCAGGCAACCTTGGTCCAAATAGTTGAATTGAGCGTTGAAAGTGTCCAAAGATTTTGAAAATACACTTCCACAGTTTTTGCTATCTGTGGACAATCAACAAAATAAATCCCAAGCTCCTTCACCTGTAATATAAGTCAAAACAGTATCAAACAGCTTCCACTTAACAACTTTTTCCGTAACCAAGTAGCATTAACTGAACGCATACCGCATGCGGAGAAACTTAGTAGTCACCGAAAAGAACCAATGCATAAGCCAACAGAGTTGTGATGATGCAGGGGCACTATCTGTTTTGACATGGACAGTGCACAACAGCATTGCAATGATGTGAGTGGAGACTAAAAGTTCGAAGTTTGAACTAATTGAAGCTGGAGTAGAAATATACTAAACAGCGTTTGATTTGTAAGAGAGGGATGCAAACACTCATGGATTCTCAACATTTCATGGCACAGCAAATCAATTGCCAACAACAATTCTCTCCAGGTTGCATCATTAGCAAATTTTACACATCTAAGATAAGCATGTGTCGCTACTGAAGATGCTAAGTTTATTCTGTCAGATCGTTCCTCATCAAAAGCAAAAAAATGTTGACGTACAAGCCTACAGCTAAAAGAAAATCTGATAGAAAAACTCATGGACCACGCTCTAGATCTGTTGCAAAACAATATAACCTACAGTTATGGACAGTGCACAACAGAATTGCAATGACGTGAGTGTAAACTAAAAGTTTGAAGCTGGAGTATAATTATACTAAACAGCATCTGATGCTTCCATTTTATCTAGCTGCAGGAGAATGTGTGACACAATTGGGGTAATAGTGAGAAGTGAGAAGAGAGAAGGATCAGTACTCACATTCAGGCACGTGTTGACCTGTGTCTCGAGATTGGAGCGCCAGTTTTGCACCTCCTGAAACAGAGTTCCACCCACGCAGCCATGCTCATGCATCAGATCATCAAGCCAACAAATTTCCCAGATCCAATTCTATTTCCAAACGGCTCATGGTTCACACACGAGCCCTAATCTGTATTTCGTTGGACAATCCATACCAGTTTGAGCTTCTGGATCCTGTCCAGCAACTCCCCTTGCGGCAAGGTCAGCTCCTGCAATGCAAGCAAGCACAGAAATTAGGCAATCACCAAAGCTAACTCAACCAAAAAAACTTAACGCAAGAACCAAAGCACAGAAATTAGGCAATCACCAATGAGAAGTAATGTGATTGGAGTTTGGTCATCGGCATGCAGTCTTACAGGGAAGGTGATGTGTTTAGTGTTAAGTATCTGACACACCATGGCCTAGAAGAGATTTTCTATGACTTAAGACTGCGGTTTCATGAGGTGTTTAAAGTATTGGACAGAGTGTGTACAGAACATTATAATCTTCTCTATTAACATAACATGACAATTAAAAAGGGCAGGAAAACATAATGAAAAGGTCCAAAGTAAATCTCACCCCTGTGGAAACTTGCTGTCAGCCCGGGCTTCAACACGGAGCCACCACAGCAGGACCTTCTTCCCACAGTTCCCCAATGGCTCAACAAAGGACGGATCATTCAACAGAGTAAGGGGGTTCTCAATTTCCTCCCCATTCTCACCCACAGCATCAAGGTCCTTCGCCCAATCAGGCTTGCCCTCTGCCTCCTTCCACAGCATCCTTGAGTTCAACACAAACCCAGCCCACTCCAAACCCCTTGGTAGCACCGGTGCAGCCTCGCCTACTACTGTGGCGGTCTTCCCAGCAAATGGCAATGAGTTAAATGTGTGCCATCCAGCCAACTGCCCGGAAGAGTTGCAGGCAGGGCCCTGGACTGGAAGAGGCATATTCTGCTTGTCCTCTTCGCTAAGGCGTGGCTGGTCTGCCGTTCCGGTATGTGCAAAGATACCCACAGACACCGCACCCATCCATTGGACCTTCTGCACCTCATCAAACAGCTCCATGCTATGCACGTTGCTGTCATCCGCAAACACAACTACACCATCCATCTTTCTCTCCCGGATCACACTACACAAGCAAGCCGATCCTTCGTTAGTCGCCTCACTCTCTATTTTGTACAAAACAAGGGATTCAAGAAAGAACACTGCTGGCTACGAGGGAGTAGGAAACTATACATACCATAGGGCGTGGAGGCGCATCCGGTTCTCGGTGGCGTGGCGGTCGGCCCAGTCGTGGGGCATGCGGTCCGGGAAGGGGATGTGGACGAAGGTGAGGCCGGAGCGTGCAAGGAGGGACGCGGTGGCGTTGGTGACCCCGCCTGCCTCGACGACCATCCAGGTGAGCGGGTAGGGCACATTGCGGAGGGAGTAGAGGAGGCCGGTGAGGTGGAGCGCCTGGAACGCGCGGGAGTAGGTCGGCGTCACGACCAGAATCTGGCGCGGCTCCTTGACGCCATACCACCGGCGCTGCTCCTCCTGCACCCGCTCCATGATCCGGTGGGCCTGCATCACCTCCACCGGGTCCGGGTGCGGCCACGGCCTGATCCGTATCCCGTGCCGCCCCACAACGACGTGGCTCTGCGTGTGCCCGGACGTCCCCGTCGTCGCCGACGCGGCCGCGTCCAGGGCGGTGTGGTTGGCCGGGGAGGAAGGGGGAGAGTTGGCGGCGGCGGAGAAGGACAGGGTGAAGGTGTTGGTGGTGGTGGTGGTAGTGGTGGTGGTGGTAGTTGTGGTGGTGGTGGTGGTAGTGGTGGTGGTGGTAGTTGTGGTGGTGGTGGTGGTAGTGGTGGTGGTGGTAGTTGTGGTGGTGGTGGCGCGGAGGACGGCGGAGGATGAGGAGGTGGAGGAGTAGAGCGCGGTGGTGGAGAAGAGCAGGAAGAATAGGAGCCGGGAGAGATCTACCTGCGCCGTCGCCTTCCACGCGGGGCCGCTTGGCGTCCTCTTGTGATCTCCTTCGCCCTCGGCGGCCGCGGGGGGCTCCTGCTGCGTGGCGGCGGCGGCTGGGGGCTGCTCCTCGGGCGCTACCTCCGGAGGCGGCGCGGTTGCGTCGGGCTCCACCATGGGGACAAGGGGATTAGGGTTTGAGGTTTTCACCTCCGATTTTTACACGGGTGCGGCGGGAGTGGAGGCGCGGGGAAGAGGCGGAGATGGGGGAGCGGCGGGAATGGAGGCACGGGGGAGAGACGGAGATGGGTGAGCGGCGGCGCGGTGGAGGATGGGGGAGCGGAGGGGAGGCGCGGGGGAGAGTCGGAGATGGGGGAGCGGCGGCGCGGTGGAGGAGGCGGCGGCACGGGGCGGGGGCAGGAGGAGGCGGCGGCGGATCGATCTCCTCTCCTGGGGGCGGCCACCTCTTCCTGGCCGCCGGCGCCGCATCGCACGCGGCCGTCGTTGCCCACGCCCGCCTGCGCTCGCGCTGCCGTAGACCACGTTCATGCCATCTTGTTGGGCTGCTCGAGGCGGAGGGAGGATGGGGGAGGCGCGGGGGAGGAGGGGGAGGCGCGGGGGAGGCGGAGGGAGGGGAGGCGCGGGGGAGGAGGGGGGAGGCGGAGGGAGGGGAGGCGCGGGGGAGGCGGAGGGGGCGGAGGAAGCGCGGGGGAGGAGGGGGTTGGCGCGGGGGAGGCGGAGGGAGCGGAGGAAGCGCGGCGGCGAAATCCAAGAGAAGGGTGGGGAGGGCAGTTCGGGAGGAGGGAGGGTGGGGAGGGGTACTGCAGATCCATTGAAGGATGACCATCGGATATGGTTGAGTAAGGAGAGAGAATGGAGGAGAGTTAATTTGGTGCGCACATTTTTAGGATGGTGTATTTCTGGGTGTATATTGTGGTGTGGACGTAGTTAAGGTTATGACTGTGGAGCAGGTAATTGTTGGGTGGATGTAGGATAATTTGAAGTGGTGGATTATTAGTTTAGATTCAATGTTGCCAGTGCCTCTCTGGTCAAAGTCTAAATGCAACTGCAAGAAGGAATTTCTTTAGATGACAATCAGAGAGGCGGCATATGAACAGAACAAAAAAGAGATTATAAGCAAGGTATTCTGTGAATAAGCCCATCTTTAAATATGGAATGGCTAATCTTGAACAATTCATACAGGGCATCATAGGCTACCTCAGTCATATGTGGGTTAAAACCATAGGATTATACAGCAAACACAAGTACAAGTTACGTAGGCTACTTCAGTCATATGTGGATTGCCATCACTAATTAAAAGGCACAGCTGGAGTATAACCTTGATTGAACCAATCATGTGCCCTTATTCCATCCATATCTAAGCGAGCAATTGGGTAAGGATCCAAGATTTTTCGTAGTATATCCTGGGCACATGGCAAAAGCCATTTAGGAATATGAGCACCCCCTTCAGAATCTACTAATAATATCAGTGTGAGATATGGCTGCAACAAATAGCTAAATTTTGCTAACGTAAGACTTGATTCCTTGCCCTATACCTTCTGATAAAGGACAATCATATTTTGGTCATCAAATGGAAGATTGCTTGTAAGAATTACATATAGGATAACACCGCAAGACCATATGTCGAACATGGACCCATCATAACCTCTGTTGAGAAGGACCTACATATATCACTGTTAGAAATTTCATCCTCCATATGCAGTAAGTACAAGAACCATGAAGCAATAGTAGGTTCAGAGCCAGGGAAAAGAATGTTTAGTCCTTACCTTAGGGGCTATGTAGTTAGGGCTGCCACATGTGGTATGCAGTAATCCATCTTTCTGAAAAAGGGACGTCATTTTAGATACCAGAGAAATAGGTCACGTACTCGAGCTGCTCCCATGCCTACATATAGCTCCACAAATTCACTTGCAGAACAACTTATGAATGGGACTTCAGCTTCCCCTGCTACAGTTTTTGCAAGAAGTGTCTTTCCAGTTCCTGGAAGGCCCACCTGTACATAAAGAACTACATTAGTGTAACAAACACAATAGTCAAGCGAATGTAACTATATCAGTACTTTCTAAAACTTTTGCTCCACCAGAGTTTGAATTCTTCCGATTCCTCAGCTGGCCTGCTGAATGCTGATTATACACAAGAAACTATGTCTATAAACGAAATCCAAAAGTGTGCGTTCACCAATTGATTGAAGTAAAGAAGTGCATGCATCAATACCTGAGGAAAGCTTATTGGCAGTCGCTGCAGAACTACAGCGATTAATACAACATAAATAAGAGCCACCTGCAAAATATAAGGGTGTAGTTAGGGCCAGAAGCATAGCTTGAAGAGAGAGTTATACACGTGGACATGGACAACACAAACATACATATACATATAACAGAAGTTACACCATGCACCTTTGGGCACAACAAGACTAAGCGATGTCTCGGTATAGATGACACGCTTTGTTACATACTTTCTATTATGTCAAATTCCTATTTGTGTCTTCCCATTTAGGATTGCATATTCCCATATTAGGTCAAAGAAAACCTCATGCATTTCTTGACTTGTAGGTTCCAATATCAGACTGGAGTTCAATTTATCGCTTTTTCATGTGAACCAATCCATCACCAGTTTCATCCTGCTTTTCATTCAAGGGGTACTAAAACTACCATCCATGTGTAATTCTGCACAATCTTTTATGTACTTCAGCAAGGAAGTTACTCCAATTTCCATTACTTAGACTTTTGCTATGCTACAGTATGATACATGATTACTGAACAGTGAACACATCCTTGCATGTTAGTGTGGTGGCTCAGCAATAGTAATGTTGAGTTCACAATTAGGATGGCACAAGGGGAAAAAGATAACAAAAGGACAAACACTTGTGATTCTAAGCCTTAATGTTTAAAGTTGTATTTGACATCAGGGTGGGAACTCAATTTTCTGCATAACAATTGCACGCAGAAACATCTAGATGAGTCCTACAGACATGTAAACACTGTATAAATCAAGCTTTAGGATAGAGGGAAGAAAAGAGTTAATGAAGTTACAGTTTGCTAACACAAAACAGAATAAAAAAATCATTCTTTCTACATTACTTTAGGTGATAGTAGAACCATTTGTTTCATATATTAATGCAAGAATTTATGAGATGCACCAGGCAGCAACTCTATGTTGTTATAAATCATCAGTTTAGCTATAACTAAAGCATCCATAACGATCATAGGATCAACTAAATATGTGATTCCAGACTTATATATAATAACAAAATTGAATTGAGGAATCATTATGCTTCGTACAATTAAAAATCACTTGGATTATATAGTCCCTTGCAAATATCTTGAGTCTCGACATATATAGCAAACATTCAACCTTTTCTTCTCCTTCATGGCCGGTATGTCATATGAAATGTTCCAACTTGCAAGACAATAGTTTATCACATCTAACCTAAATCACTGAAACAAACCAGACTAAAGTTCTACAATCTCCTATGATCCTATCCATTTCAAAACTCTACACCATCTCCAGTTCTACAATCTCTGCCATTCTATATATTAAGCCACAATTCCCTTATTCCTTACTCCCATGTGAATGTGATTAACGCTACTCATATACTAATTTCCAAGCCACCAAGATCACATGTTTAACACATATTTGTCAGCTAAAGTGCCTTACCAAGGTTGAATTGAGCATCCCGCCAGACCTCTTGTCTGATGACCCAAACTCAACACTATTCTCCACCATCTTCTCATATGGTGTCTTTATGTCCACTGGTCGTGTCGTCGTGAAAATGATTCTCCTCGAAATTCCAGCATTATCAGTGACAGCATCTGTTCCACGCTGCGTTTGTGGCTGCTCCACCACGCCCACCTCAACCTCCGGACGGAGCCGGAACATGATGTTCACCCCATCCACCTCGACCTTCTTCACCTGGTCCTTGTCTATGCTCGCCAGGAAGTCACTGTACGGGACACTGATGTATGTCGTCTGCGGCCGGGGCTCCGAGACAGGCAGCGCGATCTCCGGCCGCAGCATGCGGAGCACGAATATGGCAAAGCCGAGCTGGAGCAGGAGGAACCTCATCTCCCGCCCCTGCACTATGGGCTACCAAAGCCATCGCCCAACGCCGCCACCCTTCAGCAGCCGCTGCCGCCACTTATTCTCCCCCCTCTTCGACAAAGGCTGCGGCGCGGCGGCGCTCGTGGTGCTCGTGCTGGTGCTATCGCCATCTCTGGCCGAGGAGGCCTCGCCCGGCCCGGAGGCGTCCGCGCCGTCGCTCTTGACGTTGGCGCGCGCCGCTGGCTGGCAGCGGATGCGGCGGTGGATGAGAGCAAACCCCAGGCCCCGCGGCGGCACAGCGGAGAGGTGGATGGATGCAGCTCCGCCTCCGGCCGCGGCTCTCCGGGGGAGGGGGCGAAGAAGTGACCGGGAGGGGGACACGATGGTAAGCGAGGCGAGGGTTTCGTCGGCGGAGGCCATCGGAGGGGGAGAGGGAGGGGAGGCGAGCCCCAAACCCTAGACTCGCGACCGGGAGGATAAGAGAGCACCAGAGAGAGCTCGACTCGAGCTCCTGCGCATGTGGAGGAATCGGTGGGGAGGTGTCGCGCTCGGGGTGAGGAGAGGAGAGATGAGGAACGGAGGAAGGCAGAGGCCGAGACGAGACGGGACGGAGGGAAGGGGTGGGGAGGAGGAGGCGTCAGCGACGGCAGTGCGTGGATGGATAACTTGAAGGGCGTCGGGGGCGTGCGCGTGGGTGCGGGGTTCTAGGTGTTCAATGATGTGCATGATCCAGATGATTTTGGCCTTAAGATCTTCAATGAGTAAGAGAAGAAGGTTTGAGGAGAGATCCAGACCATTCATTTGTATGAAGTTGGATTACTTTGGTACACAAATCTCGGTGGACTTAGATTAGACATGACTGTGGAGGTGGTTGAGGGTGGATTTAGTAAAGAAAATTTTGGTGTATTATAGAGGGGTAGAGACAAGGGTTGAAGGGAGGGAGGGAGGACGGAGTACCTCGAGATGGGAAGCGCGGCGCGGCGGGGAACGGATGCGCGATTTCGGCGGCGCTTCGCGGAAAGGTGAGATGTTAGCCATTTAAAAAAATTGATCTCTGGAGTCCGGACGTCTATTTTTTATAAATTTAGCTACTTCTTTATATTTAATAAGCTCGGCAAATCACCAATGCTGCATATTTAATTAGTGTATATGTTTAATTAGTAAAATCTTGTTTAATTAGTGCTAATTATATTTAATTAGTCTAATCAATGAGCTATTAATGGCTGCCGTAGTAGGGGAGCTCAACAGTTCCCGTTACCGAGTAATTGTAACTTGGCACATCTGTCGAGCTCTGGTAACATCGCAGGTGATACGTGTCGTCTGTCACGATTGACAAGTTCAGAAAAAAGATTATATTTTCAAAAATAGATATTCAGAAATCAAAATGTAAAAAAACGACTGTATTGTTATTTATGTGAACAGTCCTTAGCTGACGCTAGTACTTATTTGAGTACTAGCTAAAATGGTGAGCCCTATTATTTAAGGTTTTCAGCTTTGTTTTGCTTTTTCAGAAGTTGAAATAAGTAAAACAACTTTTAAAATAGATTCTTTAACTAACTACCCGTGTTTAAAATCATACGTTGTTCGTATCAACATTATCCGTTATCACCTAAAAATACTCGTAAAAACTATTAACCACGTCCAAAAGAAGCGGTCAACCAGGCTGCGTGGCCGTGGCTGGGAGAGCGGGGGCTGCACTGCCAGGTGGCGTTTATTTTCTCTCTTCTATTTTACAGCAGCCTAGCAGTTATCGAGGCCCAAGACTACAGCCCAACACAGTGGTTGCTCGAAGGCAACCAAACCCTAGCCGCCAGGCCGCCACCGTCCGCCGACTCACCGAGGGCGGCGAGGGGTAGAGGCGAGCGCGCAAGTCTCCAATCTCGCCCACGGGGATCCTGCTCCTCCATCTCACCGCGTGGTCCTGCGCCTCTCGCAAAACCTCGATCGCCAGCGGCGATGAGCGCAGACGAGCACTCGTCCCCGACGCGTAAGCGCGACCGCGAGGAGGAGCTGGCCGACGGGGAGAAGCGCCCGCGCGCTGATGATTCGGAAGGCGCGTCGCTGCTGGGGCTTGCCAACTACGAGGATGACGAGGAGGAGGCGTCCCGGGGCCACGCGAATGGCCGTCGCGAGCAAGAGGAAGAGGACGATGAGGAGGACGACGACGACGTGGGGAGGGCTCCGGAGAGGAGGCCGAGGCAGGTGGAGCTGCGCCGAGACTGCCCTTACCTCGACACAGTGAATCGACAGGTATAACATTCGCTACTAGCATTTCAGATGCGAATTTCGTGTGGCTTCATACGTATAGGATTGATCTAAACCGGTTCATTTTGTTCACTGCTCGAGAGTTACCTGAGATATACTAATTGTGCCTGTAGTAATTTAAGTATTAGTTGCTGATATTATGCTAGAACAGCACATATTTTGTGTGATTGATCCAGGCGAAGACCATGTAGAAATGTAAAGGTGAAACTTACTATTTTATATGTTAGTGCCTTCGTAGTGAATTCCAATATTTCTGCTGTATGGTATATTTGTGTAACAGTTGAGCCTGTTCATTCCCTTGAGGTTTTCTGTCTGTTGTGTTACTGTACTAGTAGTGAATAGTGATGTATATGGAATGTATTGCTCAAATAATTCTGTGACTGAAAGGATCGTGATATGTTATTGTTTGTACACGTGTTCAAGAAATTATTCACCCCGCTCCGGTCATTGCTTTCTAATCAAGTACAACAAACCTCAGCAAACCTGTGAACCATATAAAAACTATGAATCAAACGTGTGGGCATAATCTTTTGCTAATATTATTAATAACTTTATGATCTACAACCTAATAACTTCTGACAGATTTTTAAAGGTATCCTACATAGGCTGTTTATTATTATAGACTGCCTAGCATGATATGATAGCTTACGCAGATTGACAATGGTGAATTACTTCCATGCTGCAATACTCTTCTTTGGCAAATTTTATGGTTGAACTGTTCTGTGTAACTTTGTTTTGTTACTTCTCATGGTTATTGATGGCTGAGTATATTTTGTTCTGCTTTGTAGGTCCTTGATTTTGATTTTGAGAAGTTCTGCTCAATCTCCTTATCAAATTTGAATGTGTATGCATGCTTGGTTTGTGGAAAGTATTACCAAGGAAGAGGCTTGAAATCGCATGCATATACTCATAGTCTTGAAGCAGGCCACCATGTGTTCATTAACCTTCAAACCGAGAAAGTCTACTGTCTTCCTGATGGATATGAGATAAATGATCCATCATTAGAGGATATTCGACATGTCCTCAACCCAAGGTGCTTTTCATTGCTTCTGACATTATTATATTCCAAAAGCCACTCACTCATTCACGCCCTTGTCAACTTTGGCGATCAGTTTTGCGATTACTGATTGGTATGCTCTGGCAGGTTCATGAGAGAGCAGGTTCTAAATCTTGACAAGAACAAGCAGTGGTCAAGAGCTCTTGATGGCTCCAATTATCTACCTGGAATGGTATAACTGATAGAAGGGCACTTACATGTTTTCCCCCTAAAGGCCAATTTGCTGTTGTTGTGCTGTGGAATCCTTTTCTAAGGGAATCTTTACCAATCCTAGCAAAACATTTCTCTGTTAGCTCTAAAATAGAGGTTCTTAGTTAGTGTATCTGAAATAATAAAATAAAAGTACTTTCTTTAAAAAAAAACATTGCAATGCCAATGGAAGCCCAAAAATGTTGCGACTTACATACAAATAACCAGACACTTGTTCAACAACAACAACAATAAAGCCTTTTGTCCTAAACAATTTGAGGTAGGCTAGGAATGAAACATCCTCAAGGTTAGAACTTAAGAGCATGCTTAGATTGCCTTTTTCGCTTGAATGTAGATGGAAATTGGTAAGCACTTGGGAGTTTGGATTTGGCTATCAATGCCTTTTATCTTGTGTTAATAATTGCCTTTTTGGGTAATTTGCAGGTTGGTCTTAACAACATCAAGGAGACTGACTTCGTGAATGTCACAATACAGTCATTAATGAGAGTTACTCCTTTAAGAAATTTCTTTCTCATCCCTGAAAATTACCAGCATAGCAAATCCCCACTGGTTCATCGTTTTGGAGAACTAACTCGCAAGATTTGGCATGCTAGGAACTTCAAGGGCCAGGTTGGCTCAGCTGCATATCTGTGCTATCCCTCTACCTCCACTCATGTCTGCAAATTAACGGGTTTCTCTTCAGGTTAGTCCACATGAGTTTCTGCAAGCAGTTATGAAGGCCAGCGACAAGAGATTCCAGATTGGTGTGCAATCTGATCCAGTGGAATTTATGTCATGGCTCTTGAACACACTGCATGCAAAACTAAAAAGCTCAAAGAAGAAAAATAGAAGTATCATACATGATTGCTTTCAGGTTAGTTTTTCTGGATATCAGCAGTGTAATTAATAAAACTTGCGATCAAGTTATCTGGTCAGTGGTCATATTAGAATCTTGTTTTTGGCAGGGAGAACTTGAAGTTGTTAAAGAAATTCACAGGAAGCATATAATGGAAAAGAAAGAGGATGGTGGTGAGCACAATGGTGAGGCAGGTTCAGAGGTTGGAACATCAAATGATGGTATTGTCACTGAAACGTCTAGGGTCCCATTCTTGATGCTTGGTCTTGACTTGCCACCTCCACCTCTTTTCAAAGATGCCATGGAGAAAAATATCATTCCACAGGTTTGTTTTTTCCCAATTATCTGTGTTATATTAGAATTTCACCGCACCAGTCAAGTTTTGGATGTAAAGAAGTGTAAGACACTAGCATGATAATGTGCGCTGCTAAGATTTTTGAGGTTGGTGAGAACAACTAAATGAATATTGCAGTTAGCTAGACTGTTGATAGTTGATACATAACTAAGGCATGACTCTCCAGTGTGAATTGCTAGACTTATTCTAGAGAGCCTAATACCTCAACTTACATATATGACCACCTTTTTCTTCTAAAACAATACAGGACCACTTGCTGTTACGTAATTCTTTCTGCTTAGTGATTCAAACTTTAACTTACTGCAAGCCTATGCTTCTACTTTTGTTTTCTGTTTACGATAAAGATGGTTGCACTTAGGGTTAGAGTAATACTTAGTAGTCTTACAACTTCATCCTCTTCTTTCCATTTTGTGTATATTTGTGTGTAGTGTGGAGGTCATGCTTGCAGAATATTTGTGTGTATGTGCATGTTAGTGGACAGCGAGTCAGGGACCACTTGCTTGGTAAATACAAGAGCAACTGAGGTTACTTCAAGAGTTTTGAGGCCAAATAGCTGATCTCCCATTATGCTTAAACAGTGCCAATCTAGAACCACAATCACTGAAAGAATATATATTTACAATTTTAGACACCACATGAAATCATGCTATCCCTTCGGCCCTTTTCATTTTTGAGTTTTTGACATTGAACTTTTTCTGTTTTAGTTCTCTGTAATTTGTTATATTGGAATTCAAAAGCTTGCATGATGTTCAGGTACCACTGTTTAATATACTGAAGAAGTTTGATGGAGAGACAGTTACAGAGGTGGTGCGGCCATCTCTTGCTCGGATGAGGTATCGGGTGATCAGATTGCCAAAGTATCTGATCCTTCACATGCGACGATTTACCAAAAACAACTTCTTCGTAGAGAAAAACCCTACTCTAGGTAACATTCGTGCTCTTTTGATTGTATGTGCCCCTGTGCAGTCTCCTGGTAATAACTCACTAATCCTAAGAGGTTTCCGTATTTTATGAACAGTTAATTTTCCTGTAAAGAACTTGGAATTAAAGGATTATATTCCATTACCTAAGCCAAAAGAGAATGAGAAGCTGCGTTCCAAGTATGATCTCATAGCAAACATTGTTCACGATGGCAAACCAGGTGAAGGATGCTACAGAGTTTTTGTGCAGCGGAAATCAGAAGAGGCATGGTATGTTTTTCAGCTCATACCTAGCATGGGTATTTGTTTATTTTAGCCTTGGGTTGGTACTTAGTAAATCGTTTAACCATTCTTCACCTCAGGTATGAAATGCAAGATCTCCATGTCACCGAGACTCTTCCTCAGATGGTAGCTCTTTCTGAGGCCTACATGCAGATATATGAGCAGCACGAATGAATGATGGGCTGGTGATCATCATGTAGCCTTCCATGCCCACTTCTTTTTTAGGGTTACCACAGATCCTATAATTGCAAGCTAATCCTTATTTCTGAAGCTAATTTTGGGGCTAAAGTATGGTAGTTCCTTTGCCGAAGTTCAGACTTAATTCCTTGAGAAGTAGAGCTCGAGGAACTGTACTGTTGGGTCGATGCTATGGACTAAAGCTCGCAATCTGTAAAATGTAAAATTTATGCACACTGTATTTTTATGAGTTGCTTTTGTTGTCCGGCTGTTTAGTGGTTTGTTTATATTGGATTCTACTTCTGATTTTTGTTTTGAGAAGGCTACTTCTGATTTTTACTTCAGGAAACCTGAAGCTAATATGAATAACGGACTTGCCGAAATGGTTTTTCTATTTCTCTCGCTTTCGTTTTGCTTTGGAGATAAGACAGATGTCATAGTCACACCACGCACCTCACATTTTGCGTGTCTGTTTCGCGTATGTATCTTTTTCTCACTTTTTTTTACTTTTTGTGTCCTTTTAAACGTTATTACTGTTTATTTTTAGCTAAATACCATTAGTCATAGTTAGCGGTGCAATTGTTGCGAATGGATATTGCTTATATTTTATTTCATATTTTGTTTTTATAGTTAGACACGTATAGCACCAGATATCTATTTTTATTTCATATTCACTCTATGAGATTTCAGTTAGGGGTGGGCACTTTAAACCCGAGAACCGAACACCGAACCGAACCGAACCCGGATAGACCGAATTGTCGGTCTATTCGGGTTTCGGGGTTCGGTCAATATTTTGATTTAGTTCGGTCTTCGGGTTCGGGTTCGGTCTTTGGCCTACAAAACCCGAATAGACCAAATAACCCGAATTATTTGATATGTCTCTTGTCTCTTGAATTCATGAACTTAATATGTGATGTATGTACTTATTTGGTGTGTCTATCATTTATTTACTGGCTGGCTACTCATTGCTTTATGCATGAATATTATTTGTTTTGTTTAGCTCATTACAATTTACAAAGATTTTGAGGGGTGACAAGGGTCCCCATCTTATTTCGGTCAATTCGGTGGACCGAATAGACCGAACAAAAAATTCGGTCTATTTGGGTTCGTCCTTGTTTTTTTCCTGAGAAATTTGGTCCTCATTTTTTGGAACTCGAATTTTGCAGAGACCGAATAGATCGAACCGAATAGACCGAAAAGACCGAATGCCCAGCCCTAATTTCAGTCGGTCAGCTGGACGGAAATTATTCGTTTTTCATATCCTCTACATAGGACATTGAACAGTAAATGTACAATTAGAGTGAATATAGAGAGATTAATTGTCGAGATGTTGAAGGAAAGGCACTTAATATTTTTTGTCTATATAGATACGGTAATATGTATCTGTTATATTGTTTGTAAGTGAAGTCACAATAAACTTATTCATATAACTTAACATATGGATATAGACAGACAGATATCATTTATCTTGTATCTTATTCAATATTTTTTCTCGGAGTCAGATTCGAACATAGTGCCTGTTTGGGAGAGCTCCACCACTGAAAACGTGGATCTGGAGCAGCAGCTCCACCGTGGATCTGGGATCCCACCATGGAGTGTTTGGCTTGTACAGCAGCTCCAGATCCATGAAATTGAGATTTTGGTGGGAATAACCACTTTTGGTGGGATGTGGTGTGTAACCAGTGGCATTGGTGAGTAATTACCACCCAACTCCACAGTGGAGCACCCCTTGAGGAGCTCCATGAAGGGCCTGTTTGGAAGAGCTCCACCAGCTCCAAATCCACGAAAAACAGCTTCACTCCACGAAATTTTACCCAAACGCTCCAGCTTCGCGAAATTTGGATACACCAAAATCCTGGATCTGAGGGCCAGATCCATGGATTTCATGGAGCTCCTCAAGGGGTGCTCCACCGTGGAGTTGAGTGGTAATTACCCACCAATGCCACTGGTTACACACCCCATCCCACCAAAAGTGGCCATTCCCCCTAAAACCTCAATTTCGTGGATCTGGAGCTACTGTACAAGCCAAACACTTCATGGTGGGATCCTAGATCCACGGTGGAGCTGCTGCTCCAAATCCACGTTTTCAGTGGTGGAGCTCTCCCAAACAGACCCGAAATCCATGGATCTGGCCCTCAGATCCAGGATTTTGGTGGATCCAGATTTCGCGGAGCTGGAGCATTTGAGTAAAATTTTGTGGAGTTGAGCTGTTTTTCGTGAATCTGGAGCTGGTAGAGCTCTCTCAAACAGGCCCATAGATAGTATCGAATATCCATTTACTTCTTTTATATTCGTTGTATAAGCCTTTGATCATTCAGTCGGACGAAAATTATTGGTTCCATTTACGCTCCTAACCGTAGCTAAAAGTAGCAGAAAGCTCCCTTCCTCCGGTACTTCAGCAGTGAATTAATCTCCTACCAATCTTTTTGACAGATGCTATTAGAACTGTTACGGTCTCACCGGGTAAAACATTGTGTATGCTCCTGCTATTTCTGGTTGTTACTCAAAACTATACGATGATTGTCACGTTGCTGCTATGCTCTAAAACGTATCGTATTTAACCGCTGCCTCAATCTAGTTCGCATGTGATGTGTTTTCTTTTCTGATAGTTGTTACTAAGTATATTAATTAGCAGCAGCAGCCACTAATTAATCTGATGTGACTGCCCTTATAGTAACTCCTTGTCCGTCCTTACTCATTAGTGGTTCAACTTTTAGCTTCTATTTTTTAATTTTATTTTTTAGTTTTTTTAAATTTTTTATTTTCCCTTTATTCCTATGCGTGCTCCGTGATGATATAATACTTTTTTCTTTATTTTTTAATTTTTAAAATTTAATTAAGCTAAAACAATTATCAGCAACTACAGTACCAAAAAAATATTATAGTAACCAAAAAAGCTAGAAGCTCAAGCTTCAAAAGCCTAAATGAGCATGTTGTCTCTTGTCATGTCATCAATGTATCCAACCGTTGCCACAAAAGACTAGCAGCAGCAGATTCGTTCTTTTCAGTTACGGTTTATAACTTATGTTTGTAGCTTATAATTTTCGGTCCTGGTACGAGCATTTGTGCGAACGAACTGTAAGTCGATAAACCACTTCTAAAAAGTTATCCTGATAAGCCATTTTGAAAAAGCTACGGAGAAATTATCCTATTAGTTTATTCGAAAGACATAATAAATTATAAGCTAAAAAGAACAGATCATTCTATTTATAGCTGTTAAAATATCTTCACATGAAAGGAAGTGCTGATTTTTTAATCTTCTCGGCAATGAAAAAATTGCAGAAACCTACAGAAGTTTTTTTTAATATATAGTGGAACATTTTGTTACAGGAGTAGTCTTCTGAACACTGTAACAACGGTGGAAGAAAATACTGTGGCGGAAATCACTGTAGTAATAGCACTGTAGCTGCTGCGGGTGTAGATCTGAGCATCACGTTTCGATCGGACGACCGAGAATCATGCTAAGGCAGGGCACTGTGCTCTCTCCGCTTCCTACCTTCACGGCAGAGAATCTGCTTCCTTGCAGCCCTATAATCTTTTTTTTTGTCAATCTCCTTCTATAATAGCTAGGGGCGAAAAACGGATTGGGTAGTGCTCAGATTATATTTATATCTAAATTTTGTTTCTCAAATTTGAATATGAATCGGACAAACGTTGGATATGAATACGAACCGAATAAATGTCTGATATAAATTTAGATTGGATTATACTCAAAATCAGATCAAATTCAACTATTTTTCATATTTAAATAATTATTCATGGCCTCTTCTATTTAAAACATAGCACTGAATTATTTTAATATTTTAAATTGATAAATAGCAGACTAACAAATAACTGTGCATTAAATGTTGACAGCAACAAATGAATCATTCATCTCAGTATCTGTATAATGCAGCTTCTGATGACAGCTTCATATCCTATGGTACAATGAAATTTAGCAAATTGACACTAGTTTTATAGCAAATTGGCAAGTAGCTTCATATCCTATGCTACAATAACTAGCTTTTAAACAGATTATCTTTTCAAAATAGGGTCTACTAGTTAATTGTAGTACATACTCTATCGACTTCATTTATATCAGTAAAAACACACGTGCATTTCTGTTACTCTATAATCTCTCGTACAAACAGCCCAAAAGCCATAAGTTTTAGCCAAAAATAACAGGCCCTATAAAACGTTACGTACCTTTCTTCAACAGTACTTCATTTGTAGGTTGATTGGGTTTCTTCTACTCTAACTAACTGAATTAGGGGTGAGTTCTTTTGAGTCGTGGTTTTTGGGTTTTGGCTTAAAATTTTGAATTTTGGCTGTTCGTGAGAGTACAGAGAGAGATACTTATATGCGATTTTGGTCAATATAGATGAAGTCAGAACAGTATCTACTACAATAAACTTGTAGACCTCGTCTTAAAAAAACTTTACTATAGAAAAACAAGTCATAAATCTAAAATAACACATCGTAGGATTCAGAGTACGTCAGGATCATACCAACTGATGACTTAGTTGAATGATCATTCTGACTTTTTAGTTTATGATGGTGTCATCTGATAAGCAACGCAATTGGAAGGGTTTAAGTTGCACTGAAATTAATTGATAAGGTCTGGGATTCTGGATCCTGCCAATTGATTGATTGCAGATTACATGAAATCGATCCACGTCAAGAAGTCAACAAAACTGTATTGATTCTGTAGAATAGGGATTTTGAGACCCTTAACTCTGCAATAAAAAATGCCGATGAGCTAGACTTTCACCTCTACTCAGGAACGTTAACTGTAAACTGTCATTGCAAGTTTCTTCACGGAACATGATTGGCTAGTCAACGATGAAAAACTACGCCACTCTGTGCAGCGCGAGCGACAGGTTTACTAGTCAGCTAGTCAGTCAGATGTTGCTTTCAGGGGTAGAGGGTGAAAAGTGGATACGAATTATCTATATTATTTGGTTATCATATTTGATAGGATGTGAATACAGTATAAATTTTTTCATCCGATTAACAATTTCTATCATATTCGTATTCGAATTCGCATAAAAATATATATATACGAATATGGTATAGACTTTTACCATCTGAAATGTTATTTTATTCAAACTATTCGTATTTATATTCGATAAAGCAATATGTATATTTTATTACAATACGACTAATTAGTTAAACAAGTTTTTTAATTGAATGTGAATTCATGTTTCTTTAGGTGAAGTAAATGGATTAGAATGATTAAGCGTGATTATACGAGGATAAAATGTCAGTAATGTCTTTATATAACATAAGTTATGAGGATATCCGAGTTTGATCAAATTAAGTAGATATTCGATTCAAATTTATATTCGTTACAATATTCGATTCGTATTCGAGAATATTCGGATTCATATTCGTATTCGTTTATAAAATGCGAATACTAATGTACTAAAGACACTATTCATTCATTTTCACCCCTAGTAACAGAGGGAAGCTGAAATGCTGAATGTTTTCAAATGTGTCCTGAATGTTTCTTCAGATAACCTGTTCTTCGGCCTTATTTGAAAAATGGTCAAAAGAACCCTCTGGGATTAGTAATATTTTACGTGTTTGTCAGTCAAGGATGATAATTTAGTTCTTATTTTTAAAATAAAACGCCATTGAAATTTCTGTCACGAAGCGTGTCTAAAAGAATTGGAAAGAAAAAACTGTACTTCACCTATTTCAGAACTTAGAGAAACAATTTTCTGCGGTCAAGGATGTAAGAACTTGTGGCACACAATTAATTATGTCATGAGAATTTTAGTCGTTTCAACCTGTCACACATCTTAATTAATTCAGGGTGTTAATTTCGTACGGGAGGAGGTTGACAATAGCTAGCACGATGGATATGAATCGTGTCATGTCAAATGTTATCTGGGACTGAGTCAAGTTAATCTTTGTGAAGCTGAGGTGAAGATCGATCGCTACTGCGTTCTGCATCCTACCGTACGCCTTAATTTTGTGATGCAGACGAGTTGACATCCTGTTTGTCTCATCTCATTCTTCCATTTCGAAGATTTATCGCGACTGCAATCCTCTCATGCTTTCAGTTTCAGATAAGAGCAGTCCTCTGTAAATCTTACCTTCAATTGATATTACTCGCAGGATTTGAGAACGTAACTTCTCAATCTCAGACAATGCGAAGTGCGAAGGCGGATGGGTTCAGAAAAAGTTGCACAAACTAATTGTTGGAGTCCGTGTATGAGTACGAGTCAGTCGAGTCGGAGTCTATCGAATCCGTGTCGAGTCGTAGGAGTAGTAGTCGTAGTCGAGTCCGCCCCGTAGTCGTAGAGCAGGGTATAAAGGGTAGAGCGTTGTACCGAGAGATTGTAAGGAGAGAACAGAGAGAGCGATCAGGGTGATCGTAGCGATCGGTGTGATCGAGAGAAAGAATAAAGAAGAGAAGAGCGGTTTGGCTCTGGGAAATCTATCGAATACATTGAGTTTATAGACGTGCTCGTAAACAGAGTTATGACCACGGCGACAAGCGGAGGTATCCGCAAGTGCTGAAGACATGGTCATAAAGGAGTTACGACCACAGTCGTGAAGCAGAAGCTGTGGTCATAATAAGGGTTATGACAACGGCAATCAATAAAAGCCTTCAGCGTGGTCGATAAAATCACTACGTGGTCGTAATCGAGTTACGACTACGATAATTGAGCTTACTACGTGGTCGAAAGAAATGCAGCGCAGTGGCGGTGAACGTGGTTGTAACTTCAGCTGAACTTACGACTACGTGGTCGAAACAACGAGACGTGATCGAAGAGGTCACAACGTGATCATAACGACTGTCAGGGTGGTCAAAAAACCAACAGAGTAGTCGTAACGACTTAGGAGGTGATCGTAGCAACAACAGCATGGTGGTACGGCTTCTAGGAGTGGTTGTAAGACTGTAACACTAATTGATGTAATAATTAACAGGGTGATCAAGAAATGTACATCGGTGAGAAATTTAAACACATCCAAATTAGAACCAAACTAAAACAAGTTACATATCTGCTGTGCGTACTAAATTTCATCCCAAGCGAAAAAAATTTGCACGAACAGTGTGTCTCGCAACATGAGCTTATACATGAGCCGAGCCCAATATTCATCTCCCAAGTCTTCGATTTCTTTTCGTGCCTTCCTTGATCATTTGTCTTGATGTGAGAACTCTACAGCTGATTAGAACAATGACGCGCTCAGCTCCAGTATGGCCTGCATGGTGGCGGGGGAGAAGAGAAAGCTGCTCGGTGACATAAGCGAACCGTCGACGGCAGCTGGAGGAGGAGAAGGCGCCGAATGATCATCAAACGGCGGCGGCGCAGGCCGACGCTGCTGGCCAAGCGTGAGAACCAGAGGATCGGCGGACGCCCTGATCTCCTCCGGTAACGTCGCCGCTGTCGACGCTGCCAGCTCAGACGGCTGCTGCTTGCCCGTGAGCCTCTGCACGACGGCCATGAACTCGTGCGGCCGTGCGTGGACGACCCTCGGCGTGCGCTCGTACACGATCACCGGCCCTGACGATCCGCCGCCGCCGCCGTGGTGCCTCTTGGACGGTCGTGTCGACGTCGGCAGGTCCAGAGGCTGCGGCCTCGGACCCTGGAGGCCGCCGCCCGATCTCTTTGCCTTGAACGACGGCGAGGACATGGCGCACGCGCTGCGCTAGCTCGTGTCGATCTCCTGGGAAGTAGTTCGCTCGCTGCTACAGTTTCACTTGCCCGGCGTTGTGAACGTGCGTACGTATGCTTATCTGGGAGGCTAGCTAGCTTGCGATCGGTGACAACTGACAAGGTTGATATATATACAGGCGCCGTGTCGAAATGTCAAAGAAGAAGAAGAAGAGGAGGAAGAAAGACTCGTTTGCATGGTCCGACATGCGCGCGAAAAGGTCAGAGGAGGAGATAAATATTGTTTCGTTTGGAAGGGGTTGGTGGTATCGCATTCGCAGCCGCTCGCAGCCTGCAGCCTGCAGCGCATACGCATATCAAATACTATAACGTTAGCAAACCTAACTGGATCTGTTAATACTAATATGCATGCTGCATCGCTGTTTCCTTTCCCTCCTGCAGGTATGTTCATATTGAGCTGCGCGCATTTAACATGCGATCGAGTTCAAAGTTAGAGGCTTAATTAACTCACCATTGTTATTTAAAGGACTAGTAATTTATACCAGGGTTTGGATTGAGCTAGCTTTGCGTACCGGATGCTGCACGCAAGAAGGATTGCAACCCTGTTAGGTCAAATGTGATGGCTCCGATACCAGATGTTGTGGAATCACCTAAGGATCAACACACACGCAAACGCTCTATTGTCGAACGGGGAACAGAGCAGACCCGAAGGGGGGATACGATCACTCGTGACACCTTCAATTGGTGGTCGTAACCGATTCAGGGTCAACAGTCGTAACTTTTTTACGACTTACTCACCCACGATTGGTTCTGGCTCTCTCAAACGCACGCTTTGGCTGTGGACTCGGATACACGGTCGTGGACGACTTGCCGGAGGTGGGAACGATCAGGCGGAGCAGATTACAGGATGAAACACAAGAAACTGAGGCACGATTATGCGATGTAAACTGATGCACCTTTTCCACTGTGTTTTATATGTTATACACTTGCTCAAAACTCTCAACGACTTACAGAGTATATATAGACACGGCCGGCCACTCAGGCCACTCACTCACTACGACTCCAATCGTTGCTGCTTCGCTCAGCCGCCTACGACGGCTACAGTGGCCGCCGCCTGCCCATGCCACTTCGCTCAGCCGCCCACGCCTGCTACAGTGTCCAGCCGCTTGCCCATACCGAGTAGGTAGCCGACTGAGAACGACCTGCGTCGCCCATGACCACCCGTGCTGACGCCTGCTACAGTGGGCGATGCATGACCATGATCACTGCTTCATCCTTGGCTTAACTTCGACCACTGCACTGGAGTTTCCTAGAATTCGGGCAGTCTCTCGATCAAGCGTTGAGATGGAGTATCGCGCTGTTGCAAATGTCGTCATAGAATCTTGTTGGCTCTGCCATCTCTCGACAGAGCTATATCATCCTCCCACACAGGCTGCTATGTATCTCTCTAGCAATCCCATGCAGCACCAGCGAACGAAGCATGTGGAGATAGTTGCATTTTGTTCGTGATTGTGTTGCTCTTGGAGAAGCTCATGTTCTTCACGTTCCTTCCAGCTCACAGTATGCGGATGTGTTCACCAAGGGCTTGCCATAATCTGTCTTTCATGAGTTCAGACACAACCCCAACATTCTTCCCTCCAACGTTGTGACTGTGGGGGGAGGGGGTTGGAATGCGTTTATGGCTCCTGGTCTTGTGGATGCACAGCGATCGGATCACAACAGAACTAACGTTCTATGACTGGTTCTCACGTAGCCTGAACTACTATGCGATACATACGCTACATGTAACCTCTTTTGCACTTCTGTGCTCTCTCTCTCTCTCTCTCCCTACTGCAACTCTCTCTATATGTGTACATCTTATATGAAATATATGAGAGAGAGTGTTATGCAAAACTCTTCAACATGGACAAGCTCAGTGGTTGGGGCCTTGGGCCCTGTAGGCCGCTTGACCGCTTGATCTCTTCGCTTTAGACGACAACGATGACATGGTGTATGCTCTTCTCTCTTCAATCAGAGGTGGTTTGTTCGATCGCTCACTACTGAAACTCACACGCTGTTGTGATCTATGAACATATGGGAGGCTTGAGACGAGCTAGATGACAAGTGAGAATGTGGTACTATTGAATTACAGTTCATCCAAAGGCTAATTATATGCACCAATCAGTTCATCTAAAAACTAAACTGATGAGCAAAAGCAGACAATTTACTTATACTTCAACATACTTCCTCACGTGTAGGCTCTCTTAAACCTAAAACGTGAAATAAAAGTGGGATACAATTATTTTTTTAATTATGTTAGCCGGGTCTTGAACTCAAGATATCTTGACTATGATACCATATTGAGTTGTATGCACTAACCAGTTTACCTACAAGTCTAAACTAACGAGAAAAACCGGGCAATTTATTTATACTTCAATAATAATGTATATGGGTGTCCGGAAAGAAAGCCGTGTTCACTTTCATGGTTGGATGGATACAAGCGCACACGAAAAGGTCAGAGTTGGAGAAAAATATTGCTCTGTTTGGAACTGCTCGGTGGTACAGATCGATCGTAGCAGCCTACCTACAACATATGCATATCAAACGCAGAATTGGACTAAGCCCCTGCTCATTTTGGCTTGAGCTTCTGGCTTATTTTTTACTATTCATAAATTTTGTCTTTTCTGGTTTTTGGACTTTTTTGAGCTTTGTTGCTGGTTCTTTTTCTCGTATTCGTTTACATTGTCCGTGATGGGCTAACTTGTTTTATATATTTTTAAATTTTTAAATTTAATTATGCCAAATAAACCACCTTCAGCTATAATATAATTTCAGCTAGCTACAGTGCAATTTCAGCTATAAGCCACCATTTTTCAGTCCAAATGAGCAGCACCTAACAATTAGGCTTTGGTCGGAGCGTCAGAATATTTTCCGATTTCAGCAGAAAATGAATTGGTTTCCGGTGAAAATCCTTCAAAATTCATGTATACCGAATGCAGGAATTTTTCTGATTATTACCTAAACTAAACTGTTTCATTTGAAATTATTGTGTTTTAAAAGAGGACTTAAGGTGTATAGAAACCAACTAACTTAAAATTGACCTGTTGTGTGATGGTAGTAGTTTAATTGGTTTCTGCTTCTTCCTAAAAGGACAAGACATAGATCGAGCTAGCTTGCCCTACGACTGGGCGTGCGTGCTACGTACGTGTGCGGCTGAATTAATCTGTGTCGTCTGTGCTATGCTGCATGCAGCAGGGCTGTTTCTTTGTTCCCGGTGTTGTGTTCAATATTATGGCAGTGTTTAGCTGTGATCAAAATGGCTTCAGCTTCTGACTTCCGGCTTATTTTTTACTATTCATAAATTTCGTCTTTTCTGAACTTTTAATTTTTTATTGAGCTTTTTTGCTGGTTCTTTTTTTCCCGTATGTGTTTGTATTATACGTAATGGGTTAATATATTTTTTAATTTTTTTAAATTTAATTATGCTAAATAAGTCTCTGTCAGCTACAGTGTTTTTTCAGCTAGCTACAGTGCTTTTCAGTCATAAGGCACCAAAAAAAAAGCCAACTGATCACCAAAAGATAAAATTAAAAAGCCACCAGCAGAAATTTGTCGGAGTACGTCTTTAATCGAGCTGCATGCATGCGTTGAACATGGGTTCAAAGTCAGAGGCTTAATCCGAGATTATTAAAGAATTAATACCAGGGTTACGACCGAGCTAGCTTTACGTACCGGATGATGCACGGAAGGTAGGAAGCAGCAGCTCAAGGCAGTAGTAGTAATATTTTACTAAGCTAGTACTACTACTTAGCACAAATTTCAAATTTGGGCAGGCTGCAGCCAGTCAGACATTCAGGCTGCAGGTCAAACAATGCGTGCACAATTGCACAAAAACTAGCTGCACAAGGAGACAGGTACTAATTAGCTAGACATATATCCTGATTAACTATAGCTAGGAAAGTGCTTCTTAAACTAATGCTTTGTTGGTAGCTAGATACACGGTAACCTGCATCGTATGTTGCGTGCGAAAGACACCATTTGGGGTTTTTTTTTTTGCTTATGGCTGAAAAATACTGTAGCTGACTGAAAAAACACTGTAGCTGACAGATGCTTATTTAGCATAATTAAATTTAAAAAAATTTAAAAATATAAAAAATATGTTAGCCTATTACGTATAATACAAACAAATATGGGAAAAAAACTTGCAAAAAAGCTCAACAAAAAGCTAAAAATTCAGAAAAAGACGAAATTTATGAATAGTGAAAAATAAGCCAGAAGTTAAAAGCTGAAACCAAAACGATCACATCCTATGCATACAGCGGAAGGCATGCACTAGCTAGGATATTTCCAAGGAAGCAATCCATCAACTTCCATCGAAACATAACCTGTTCGATCCTTGAAAGGTCTGAGATATACTTGCATGGTGTTGTTGATTTATTAGGTTTTTGACAGACGATGTTCCCTCTTGTCTCTCTGACGCACACGCGCAAAAAAAGAAAGAAAGATCGATACTCATTTTTCTTTAGCATGCATGCATGTACCTGGGTCAATTGGTTCTGTTCTTTACAGCTTTTAAAAGCGGCTTTTAGCTTTTGCTACAATATCTAACTTTTAAACAGAGTATTTTCTTAAGACGGGGTCTACAAGTTAATTGTAGTACACGTTAAAAGCCCAACATTTGTATCAACTAAAATCGCAAGCGAGTATCTCCCTCTCCGTAATTTCTGTCGCAAACAACTAAAATTCAAAATTTTCAACTAAAAAGCATAAGCCGCAGCCATATCAAACAGGCCATACGGGACAATTTACCTTCTTAGAGAAAGCTAGCTAGGGCGATTAATCCATATGTTGGTGTAATGTTAAATATTTGATTAAGACACTGTAAGAAATAGATCACTAGAGTGAAAAATCCTGGCTCCGTCTCTGAACGACTTTTTGTGCCCTTCAACATGATATATAACTAGAACAGCTTGGTTTTAGTTAGACGTGGTTTAAGCCATCCGAAGCATGATCTCATCTCATAGCTTGGAAAGGCCCAAATTAAGGTGGTGATCGGTTCGGCTGAAAAGCTCGTGGCTTATGGCTGAAAACACTGTAGCTAGCTGAAAAAAGCACTGTAGCTGACAGAGGCTTATTTAGCATAATTAAATTTAAAAAATTTTAAAAATATAAAAAATATGTTAGCCCATTACGTATAATACAAACGAATACGGGGAAAAAAAGAACCAGCAAAAAAGCTCAACAAAAAGCTAAAAGTTCAGAAAAAGACGAAATTTATGAATAGTGAAAAATAAGCCAGAAGCTCAAGCCGAATTGATCGGGGCTGTCACTCATGATTCGGTCCTCGAAATTGTCCAATTTTGTGGCTCCATACACGTTGAGAAATTAGGAAAACATTGATCGGGATAAAAGTAATTGTACAACGCAATTGCCTCGATACCTTCTCGATCCCCTTAAAAAAAAGAGAGTAAATATTAATTCGACAAATTGCGCCAAACGAGCAAAACGCACAAAGTAAATGAACAAGGTTAGTTGAGCAAATTGGTCTACAGCCTCCTTGCTTGTTAATCATCGCGTTGCTTCAGGGTTAATTTACATATATAGTTTAGACACGTTTGCTGCAGAAGCATTATTTGATAGAATTCCTGAGTACTGTGTTGTTTCTTACAAAAGTACCGTAAAAATAATCCCTAAGTTTCAAACATGCCTTTGTTTGCTAGCTCGTAGAAGGGCAAGTGCAAGTGCATGTTTCGATACCAGCACAATAAAAAGTTACTTTTTTAGGACTGTTCGGCTGAAATAAGCTAGCTCATGAGTTATTTTATACTATAACTGATGATAACTTATCTTATATAATTAAATTTTAAAAAAATAAAATAGAAAAAATAGATTATCTATCATAGACAATATAAACAAATACAAAAAAAGAAAAGACAAAAAACCCAAAAAAAAATAAAAAAACCAAAAAAAATATGAAATCGATGAATAGTGAACTAAAAGTCGGAAATTCAAACTGAAACGAATGGGCAAAAACAACCAAGAATATGGACCGTTACAACGCACATTCGTTCATTCATCCTACAACAATACACACATCTACTACCTACATGTATTTATTTATGACATGACTACATGAGTACATGGTTGTTGCTTCAATGTCTATGCAATAAGTCCACCCGTGAATTTATTCGTACCGTTGCTTGTAAATTAGTAAGGGTGTCCGCAATGCGGGAACAAGGGTGGTACTAAGGATGAGGTGGCACGTTAGGGTCGCCCCCGTACATTGCACGGCTTGGCAATAATCGGAAAAAGGCTAGGGCTGGCCCCCAGCTTGAGGCCCGGTCCCAAGCAATAAAAAGACAACGGGCCCACATGTCGGTTGGCGCGAAGGGAAGCCACGGTGGTTGTGGCCGTTGTCCGCCGTGGCAAAAAGGGCAGCCAAGCCGCCGGGTCATCGCTATGCAGGGCAGGAAAGGCTCGCGCCGCTGGGAGGCCGGTGGACGAGCCTCCCCTACCGTCCTGCTTATTTGGGTTTTTTACAGCTTATAATTTATTTTTTATTATTTAATACTATAACTAATTTACTTTCTATATCTGCTGGTGGCATTTTAACGTATTTCAATTTTAAAAAATAAAAATAGAAAAAAACATGTTAGACCATGACGAACAATGAAAAGGAATATAAAAAGGAAAGACAAAAAGTCTAAAAAACCAAAAAACTAAAAAAATAGAATTAAGAAACTAAAAGCTAGAAACCAAAAACTCAACGAGAAACCGAAATGAGCAGGACCGACATTGCAGCTTGGCTAATGGTAACTGATGTATCCTTGTCTTTTTGTGGTTATGTTAGTGGTCCACTGTCGGGATCGGATCTCTGAATTGAACTCTCTGTGTATTACAGCACTAGTCCTAAATCAAAACTAGTGCACACAGTCAAACAATGATGATTACATAGCAACAATGGTTTATATAATAAAAGAGAGTACAAACTTTATGGCCACTTTATTACAACTGAGGTTACAAGACATCTCAAACTAGCAAAACACAGTGGAAGCAGAAATAAACTTGCCAAGCCTAACACAACCCTCATCCTTTTTCCTAGCTTGGGACAGGCTATGTCTTGTATCCATTATTCTTGAAATATCCTATATCATGCTCTTGCTTATGTTTCATGTATTCATGTGCTTTCTTAATATCATGTTATTATGTCTTTGTATGATTTGTTTCATGTCATGTTTTGTGTGTACCTGGTATTGTAATATATCAATTGTGGATACATGATATTTTTCATATTGCCATTAGCTTGTGTTATTCTAGTCTCATCATTTGTCATTTTTTTGCTTGCTCATATGTGTATAGGCTAGAATTTTGAACATGATTATCATGTATGTATAAGCTTAACCTTGTCATTGTGAGTATGTGTTATCTTGATATAATCACTATCATATTTTTATGATATCTTGCTCTATGTATCCATGTATTTATTAATTATCCATATTAGCATATCTTTTTCTTGATCTATGTTAGCATAATTTAGGCATGTTTTGTTTCTTGATATATTTTATGATTACATGGTGTTGATGATACAAATAGTATTGCTAATTATGGATAGATGAGCATTGCTATAACATTTCTTGCATTCTTTGTCTTTGAGTGTATGCTTGGCATGTTATGTGTCTTATTGCTCATTTGCTTCAATAATTATCTTGGATATATATAGTGCTTGATTTATTTCTCTAGCATGTAGTATTCATGTCTTGCTCATTGTCATGCTATGTACATTCTTGCTCATGCTCAAAATTGTTTGCTTATACTTATGTGAGCATTGAATATTTATTGCCTAACTGTCACCTTGGATTATAGCGTTCTTGCTTACCATGTATCTTGGAAGTGGATTTACATGTGGTTTGGTCTGTTCAAGTGAGGCGTGGTCTGGTGGAACTAGAACGGGAGAGACTTATCGATGTATGGCAAACCAATGATGAATCTACATGTTACAAGCATGGTGATTGCTTGCATTAGAAGAAGATGACTAGGTCAAGAAAGGGTATTTTTGGTAGTTTAGCCGAAATACTGGAATCTGCCTTGAATCAAAATAGCGGTGCATGAGTGGTGCTTGGAGAGCGGTTTAGATCAAGGAGAAGCTAATTTGATCAAGGTGGATCGAGGGTAAGGATTGATGAATATTTAGGAAAAAAATTTGATAGCTCTATAACTATTGAAGTGAATGATTGATAAATATTTGGAGAAAATTTTTAAGGCATCATTCACCCTCCTCCATTGCCATCTTTGGTCCTACAAAATGGAAGTTAAATTTGCACCATCACTATTACACAATGAACATGCGGATCACATCGATAGATGGCTGAAGTTTGCTATTGTATCGAAGACAAAGCAACTTATTCTTGATTTCACTTTTCTGCATTGTACAAAGGAACCGTATGTCTCCCCTCATCAGCTTTTCAATGCTACTAGTATTTCCCACATGCAATCTATGCAACTTGGTTTTGTTTGTCTAAGGAAGCCTACAAATTTCAAGGTTTTTCTAAACCTTAAGAAGCTTGAGTTAGTAGACGTGAATATTGCTGATGAAGAACTTCAACTTGTGTTGTCCAACTACGATGTTTTGGAGATTCTTGGAATTTGTTTTTGTCAAATGCTTGCAAGACTACGAACACTTCATTTTTCAAATCACCTGAAGCACTTGCAAGTCAATCGCTGCCCCTTGTTTCAAGAGATAGAGTTAAACTTTGGCTTGAAAACACTTGAATATGGAGGTTCGTTGATACCGTTAACACCTCCTGGAACACTGAAAAATGTATGCATAAAGTCATTAGATATTGGCTCTGCCCTTGTATATATCTTCACTGAATTGCCCGGTACTTTGCCTCATCTCAAGGTGCTAACCATAAAATGTGAAGAACTTGAGGTTTAGGCTACATATACTTTATTAGATTTCTGATACATATGTTCATCCCTATTTTAGATTGATTGGAGTAAATTTTTCACTTTCTTTCTTTGTGTGTATTATAAAGCTACTTTACTAGACAAGCTTTTCAAATTTATTTTATCTAAGGCATCTGAGAGTGGAAATCACTTTTTCCCCTCACAAAAAGGGAGATTGGTATCCTTGACTTTGCCTGCCTCTTGGAGGCTGCCCCTTTCATGGAAATGCTTGAATTGCATGTAAGTTTGTCATTTCAAGTCTTGATATATATTTTACATACTAACTGATCTTTAGCAATCCAGGTACATCTACGTCCATAGTTAACTGTATTATGCTGTTGTAACAAATAAGGCCATTGTTGTGAACAAATCAGTAGTCTGGAAATGGTAACTCCTTTTTCTTAAGCTATTGAGATAATGCTTGGAATGTAGTACTGAAACACCCCAAAAATCCAAATTGAATTTAAGTTTGCTGGAATTTTGGTTTCATTTGAAAACTTTCCCAATTCGAAAATATTCAACCATTTGTGCTTTTCCTTATTCAGCTTTATTCCTTCCCTTGCCATTGGCACCGTTCAAAAACCAGCTGCATTCCCCTCCCAATGGTGTTGTTTCGCATCCTGCCTTCACCCCTATCTCCCTCCCTCCACCTGGCTCACCCCTACTCGCCGCCGCAAGCCCGATCGCCGTTGTTAACCCCGATTAGCCCGCCGTACCATCGCATGTTGTGCACTGACACTCTTCTGACATTCCCCATTAATGAGCCTTGATTAAGCACTGTAGCAGCTGGAACGAAGTTCGTTGCCGCCACCAAGCGAGCTCTCATGGCCGACTACGGTGCCACACCATTTTGACTATTGTAACTCATCATTCAAGGGAGTGCTAAGGCCGAAGTGCCACTGTTGCTTGCCAACCTCACCCCTACAGCTGCCAGACCTAGCCGAAGGCTCCTGCGCCATCTCCCGCCAGCCACGTGCCATTGTCCAAGTTGGCTCACCATTGCTCCACACCACCTTAGAGTGGCTATAAAAGCCACGCCATACCTCCTCATGACCTACATTGGCAACCACTTCGCCCTCCTAGCCTCCCTATTTCCCTCACCGGCAAAGAGTTCGCCGTCTTCACTATAGGCTCTTGGTAAGTCAAAACTTCAATTTCAATTTAAATTCACGTCATTCTTCAATTACTTCGATCCTTAGCTCCATTGTGACCCCACAAACCCCACCTCAAGCTTACCTTGGCTTACCTAGCTCCATAGCTCATTGACGACGAGTCTCTCCACATGGTCGTACCAGCTCGCTATGGGTAGCTCTGCACAGATCTCCGTAGCCCAATCCATTACTGCCAAGACCTTCCACACGCCTCAGAGATGCTCAATTTCCCCTTACCCTAGACGACTAGCCACTGTAACTGTTCTATGCCATAGCTAACTGTTTTGAAGACCACCTCGCTGTAGGCCATCTTCAATGATTTTTGATTGCCTCAAAGCTCAAAAATGGGATCCCTTCACTCCCTAGCACCCTATCATGGCCTCGATTGACACTGAGAACCATTGCTCACGTCGGAATTTGCCACCGTCGCCATGTTCTACTTAACGCACTATAGCATCGGGACGAAGGAGACGACACACAGCAACAAGCCATGGGCCACTTACTAACATCCCAATATATCAAAACCATTTTGGGTCAAGCCTATTCCTGTTGAGCACTATTCACCAACCCGACCCAGCCCCATTCGGATCCAACCTATTACTGTTATAAACCTTATTCGTAATAAACAGTAAACCCGACACTGTTCCAACTAGTTACTATTTCAACCCGACCGCGCGATGAATAGTAATAATCTATTAATGTTCACCAAAAATCCAATAAACACACACACACATCCATTTTAATCGTTTCGAGACCGTTTAAACCATTCCCAGCTCTGTTTCACCATAATTGACTATGATAAAACCCAAACCCCTCTTTATTCGGTTTTTCTAAATTTTATTCCTTTTTATTTTATTTTTCCTAGCTCATGTTCTTTTGAGCACGGAATTAATTACTTACTTTTTATTTGTGCTAGCACCTGATAGCGTAGAGCAATTAGTTCTAGAAGATTACGAAGACTCGATAGACCTAGAGCAAGTTGAAAACTTTGAACAGTAAGGCAAGTCTCATGTGTTTTAATCATATTGAACCTGCATTCCTTAATTATTTAATTATCAGTATTTTCATTATTCCTTATTTACGCACTGTTATTTCTTTAAAATAGCTGTTTAGAATGGCATGATATTTTAGCTATGTCCTATCACTAGAAAAGCCATGTTTTGCTTGTAAGGCATATTTAACTTGATAAGCCTTAGTAATGATAAATTACTATAAAATATTCCATGGTAGATTAAGAACCCAAAATGTTTTCTACTAGTAAGTGATTCAGTGTCTTGCCAATAGAATTACAAAGTAATACTAGGGTTAAGGATGAATTGTGGAAAGCCACGAGATGGTTGAAGTCCACAATGACCTCACCCTAGGGAGGAGGTTAAGGTTGGAATAGTTGCAGTGCCGCGGTGCACTGGGTTATTGGTTTGTCGATGGTTCCCTCATTGGTGAAAAGTAAGGACGCTGAGTAAAGAATACAGAGATCGTCCAACCACAAATTTTGACTTGTCAAACCTGATCTAGTAGCTACTTAAATTGATTGAATATCTATAGGGTACTAGGATTCAAGAAGTGGAACAGCCTGTGCGAAAAAGGGGGTGGCATAGAAATGGTAAAACCATACTTAATAATGGTAGGATCACACAGACTCAGGTTGCAGTGTTCTGCGTTGGCTAGTGGGATGCCAACAAATTGTGAGCCTAGTCCCTACCGGGTAGAGGCTATATAAAGAGGAGAGCCGTCAAAAAACCTTATTTTCTCAACTCAATCATGAGGGTTCAAAAAATCTTTTAGGTAAATCTTGGCAACTCTGTAGAGTTATAATTTCAAATGGTATTCAAATACGATGTGCTTTCGAAAATTAAAGTTGTGTTTAACGGGCGGTTCCAATAACAAGGCATAAGTAGCTTTCAAAATATTTTAACCGGTAATCTACTTGTTGAACCCCATTTCCTTAAGAAGTTAATACTTTGTTATTTTATGTTAAAAATACTTGCAAATAAAATTGCATCCACAAATATACAACCATATCTTGGAAACCCTGATAAGTAGTTAAACAACATTTCTTCATGTGACTTGTTGAGTATGGTTGTACTCATACTTTCTAAATTACCAACAGATGATGCTTGGCAAAATAATGAGGAAACCTTCGAGGATGGCTTTGAAGGTTCCTACGATGTAGATGATATCTCGTTTTAGGGTTTATCCTCGCTTAGGCACGCATGTGTTCTTTTGTATTGTAATATACGTTTGGGCCGTACACGTGCTGTGTAAAACTAGGCTGCTAAGCCTTAATCATGTTATAAAGGGCATGTTTGATATGGCTGCGGCTTATGGCTTTTAGCTGAAATTTTTGAATTTTAGCTGTTTGCAACAGAGATTACAGAGAGAGATACTCGCTTGTGATTTTGGTTGATACAGTTGTTGGGCTTTTAACGTGTATTATAATTAACTTGTATACCCGTCTTGAGAAAATACTTTGTTTGAAAGTTAGGTACTGTAGCAAAAACCAAAAGCTGCTTTAGAAGCCGTTAAAAAATAGGCCCAAAGTTTGGCTTTAATAAATGTGAAGGACTATGTGAGAAGGTCCTGTTCAATATTGTGATGAATCATTGCAATGTTTGTGAAGTAGTCGATTGGTTCTGCAAAGAGTGCATTTGGTTTGGACTGTTTTCTGGAAGTCCCAGAAAAATTGGAAGTACCGCAGGTGTTTTTGCGGTAGTACCATAGGTGTTTTTGTGGTAATACAGCAAGGCAGAAGTACCGACGATGCAGCGGTATGCTTTTTCCTGAGAGGTCCAACTGAGATTTTACCGGTGTGGAAGTACCGCTTTGGGGAGCGGTGGTACTGGCGTTATAAGTGCGGTACTACCAATCTTCCCAGAAAAACAGGGTTTTGGGGATTTGAGTCATGGATTGAGTTGGGATAACCTAGGTCCATGGATTAAGGTTTGCATGATGCATGTCTTGACTAATGTAGATCAAGTTGTGAAGAACTTATACTTGGAAACGATTTCTTTTTTATTTGGATGTGTATGGTCGCTTAGAGTCAACTGTGGTCAACAGTGAAGATCGGAGCTAGGCTCATGGAGGAGCTGAGACTCCGAACGATGAAGGATGCGGGGTAATATGGTGAGCTCAAGTATAGCACGAGAAAGGCAGGAAATGTTGAAGGCGACTTCGAATGGCGGGATGGTGCCATGTGGCGTGCACAGGCCAAGTGAGCTGTGGTTTGGCAGAATCGGGATGGGAGAGACTTGGCGATGTGTGAAAAGCTAGTGGTGCACCTACACGTGGCAAGTATGGCGATTGCTTGCAGTGGTTGGTAATGACCGGGTCAAAGAAGGGTATTTTGGTAGCTTGACCAAAATACGAGAAACTATCTTGGATCAAAACCGTGGCGCATAAGTGATGCGTTGGAGAGTGGTTTAGGTCAAGGTGGAGTTGGTTGGATCAATGCTAAGGATTTAGCAGATGCACACTTTGTGCGCTTTGAAAAGCGTGCATTAGTGGACTTCTGAGAGTAAAACTCGTGTGGATAGGGTTAACGGGTTTTCCCCATTGTAATAGTGGATAGGATTCATTAAGAGGTGTAGGTGGCTGGTTGCCTACCTATAAAAGGGGGTTGGGATGGAGACATATAAGGTTAACCATTCAACATATCTCATGTGCTCTCATCTCTAGGGTTAGGGTTTGAGAGTGAGTGCCTTGTGTGCTCTTTATCCTCCAAGGTGGAGTGGCTGTGAAATCTATCTTCTCAAGTAAGCAATACATCAATCATCACGCAACTCTTGTATCTCCCTTGTCTTGATTGATGTGCTCGATTTTTGATTGGTTTTGATCTCTCTTCTTTCCTTCTTGTGATCTTGCTGTGCCAAGGACGTGTAAGAGATGGAGACAATCCTTTTGAATACATCTTCACCTATTTAGGCACCTTGATAGCAAGATTCACGAGAAACTCGGTTTTGCTTGACTTTGGCCTCTTTAGTCCATCTCTTGATCCGATGGTTTTTGGCTTGGTTTCTATGGATCTAACTTGTTGTGACTTGTGGGAATACATCTAGACCCTTCTTGGCCATCATCTACCCACGAGCAAGTTGTATTTATTGTTTGGGGTTTTGGCTTGGTTTTGGTGTAACCTTTCAACAAACTAAAAAAGGTGTCAACTTTGATCCTGATTTTCATGATCGTTTGTTGGAATATGTTCTTAATACCCTAGAAAAGATTTTTGCAAAGTTTTATATCATTAGATCTATAGATCAAAAGTTCTCTCATTTTGGTTTTTGAAATCGGGCTGAAAACACTATTTATTACCCTGATTTTACTATAGAAAGTGGTCATACCGCCATTGAAGGACCAGTCAGACCGCAAATTCTATGTCGGTTAGACCGCGGGGGTAGTGCTTGCTTCAAAGTTTTGTGTTTTTGAACCATTTGTCTTGAGTCTTAAATGAAAATTCTATTTTCTGCAACTCTGCAGTTGTGTGAGAATAGAATCTTGAATATTTGATGGAAAAGTTTAGTTGGTATCATTCACCCCCTTTGTTGTCATCCAATCTTTCAAAATGAGCTTATGATCGCAATGATGTACACTCGACTACAGTACCTCGCAGCTGAACAATCCGGTCAATTGTGGGGAAAACTTGACGATGCCAGAAATGGGGCATTACAAGTATAATGTTACATACGGTCTGACAACCACTATTTATCAAATTGTCAATGTTTGGACAATACTAAGAAATGATACCAAACCTCTCTATCTCACATTGTCAATATTTGGTGCTCTCATGTGGAGGAGTCATATTTGCCACTTTTGCAACTATGGATGGACTATGATCGTATACGATATCGCAAGCGCCATGGTGAGCTAAGGAGCCTTCCTTCACACCCTTATTCCCATCTCAATTTGGTCGATATTACAGGGTTTTATGGCCAGAAAGATTGATTGAATCAATTCCTATTAATAACTGGAATCCATGTTATATTAAAAAACCACAAAATGATAATATCATCTCTCAACCGCAATATCTGCTATGTAGTTGTTTAATGCACATATGAATTATTTAATGCTTTGAATCGACTTTTAAGTAGAGTCCGGTTCTATGCACTATTTTGTTGGAATCGACTCCTCCAATGTATTGAATCGATTCAATACTCTCTCTTCTCATTTAAAACGGTCAAAACACAATATTAAAGATGATCTTAGTTAGGCCATGATCCCATCAGAAACCTAAGGGTGTGTTTGGTTCTAGGGATAATAGGGGATGGGACGGGGTGATCCCAGATTTGGACCTATTTGGATTGGAGTCAGCAGAGACAGAGTCCATCCCCTTTAGAGAATATCCCGGGAATATTCCCCTAAATTGAGGATGCCCCCGTCCCTAAAAAACGAGAGGATGGGCTCGTCCCTCTTCCTCACCTCTCAAAAACAAGAGGATGACAAAATGGCCCCACACGTCGGATGACTCGTCCCATATTTTGATGTCCCAGAACCAAACAAAAAACGGGGACGATCCTATCCCTTACAACCAAACAAAGAACGAGGACAGTTCCGTCCTTAAAAACAGGGATGGAGCCATTCTATCCCTACTGCCTTCAAACCAAACACACGCTAAATCGGATAGCCAAAGGGGAAAGAAAAAATTTGTCCATAGCGTGGGGCCCACCACATGGCTCCACGCCCAGCCGCTTGGAGTTCCGTGGACCGGTTCCACGGCACCAGACGCCCAGCGAACGCGTCGACCGCCTCTCGCCATCCGAGACCAGCCCAGCCCATCCAAAAGACCACGGCCCACCTTGCTCTCGTGCTCGGAGCCCGTATTCGTTTCCTCCTTCCACCCCTTTCAAACCCGTAAATAAATAGCTGAGCTGCAGCGAATTTACAAACCCACCACCACCCCAAAAAGGCAAAATTCATCATATACCCTCTTCATAGTTCAAAATCTAGGATATACCCTCCTACACATCAAAATTCATAATATACCCTCCTCCAATCTATTTGCTTTACAAAACATCCTCTTTATACTAATTTGTAGAGGTAGAAGGTATAAGCAGTATTTTGGGACCTAATGTACCCATTTTGGCACCGGCACCCCAAGAACCGCCACGGGGAATGCCGGCAAAGTGGTAGTGGCGGAATCGTGGAGCACGAGGTGGACCGGCGCGAGGCCGAGCGCGCGCACGGCGTGAGCGACGGCTGCGGCCGCGGCCGGAACCGACGATAGGCCCTGGCCGGGGAGGTCGACGGAGCCAGCGAGGAGTGCGGCGCCGGGGTCAGCCGGAGGCGCCAGGGGGAAGAGAAGGGGAAGGGAGGCGCCAGGGGGAAGAGGAGGGGAAGGGGTAGATGATCTCACCGGTCACCTGCCGCCGCTTGAATCCGCCGCGCCGCTACCTTGAATCCGCCGCGCCGCCTTGCCTGGAAGCCGCGGCGCCGCCTCGCCTCGATGCCGCCGCGCCGCCTCGGCCCAGAGCCGCCGCGCCGCCGCCTTAAGGCCGCAGCACCGCCGGAGCCGCTTCGCCGCCTCGAAGCACCGCCGGGTAACCCTAGCCCGATGGGAATGGGGTAACGGGGAATGGGGTAACGGGGGAATGGCGTTGGGGTAAAATAGGTGGGGGTAAAATGGGTACATTAGGTCCCAAAATACGGTATAATACATATTTATACTTCTACCTCTACAGATTAATATAAAGAGGGTGTTTTGTAAAGTAAATAGATTGAAGGAGGGTATATTATGAATTTTGATGTGTAGGAGGGTATATCCTAGATTTTAAAATATGAAGAGGGTATATAATGAATTTTGCCCCCCAAAAAAGGCGAGAGGCACGTAGAGCAACCAGCGAACTCCCAATAAATTCCCAAATCGACGAGGAGCTCGCAGCTCGCTCGCTCGCTGCTGCTTCGATCCGTTCCGATCGGCGCCGCCGCGCCATGATGGATCCGGAGATGCTGCGGCTGGCGCAGGAGCAGATGCGCCGCATGTCCCCCGACGACCTCGCCAGGATGCAGCAGCAGGTCCGATCCGCCCCATCGATTCCGCCGTCTCCCCTTGTCCTGTGTTGATCTGATTCGATACACGGAGGCAGCCGATCCGCCCAATTCCGGTGTAGCTAGCCGTAGATCGGGAGGAAATCCCGCTCAATTCGGCTGGGCTTTTTTTTTTCGGGTTTGATGCGTCGGGAATGCGTGTGGATGGTCGTTGCTCTGATCTAGATTTCATGTGAGTTGGATTGGTATTAGTATTACACCTTGAGTCAATTGGAGAGTGTGGCAGTTGACTCCAGGATGGAATGTTTATTTGTTCCTGTTGTTATAAACAACTGCATGCTTGTGTGTAAACTATGCGTGCGCAATTGGAGCGTCGTTGCTGCTTGGTCTTTTGCTCACTAGTTTATGCCCTTAAACTATGTTCAATAGGACCCACATTGTTGGATAAATACGGTACGCTGATTCTGCTGGTGGATTTATCTGCATGCCCTTTGATGCGTTTAGGCCAAGTTGCCATTGTTCCATACGGAAGTCGGGAGCTTAGAATGGTGCTTGCGACGAACTTCATACAGCAGCTTGGCGCCTGCTTTTTTTTTGGGTTTCTGGCATTTGCTCTTTGTTTCTTAATGTTGTTGGTTATCCTCTGAGGAAGCATGTGTGGCATGAGATTGACAATGTTCTTGTTGCAATTTGGATGATTGCAGCTGATGTCCAACCCTGACCTGGTAAGGTTGGCATCCGAGAGTATGAAGAATATGAGAGCCGAGGACTTCAAACGAGCTGCTCAGCAGCTGAATCAAACAAGACCAGAGGAAATGCTTGATATGACCGAGAAAATTGCCAATGCTAAGCCTGAGGAATTTGCTGCTATGAAGGCCCAAGCAGATGCTCAAATCTCGTATGCGATATCTGGTGCCAAGATGTTAAAGCAGCAGGTTTGTACAAAAGCCCAGCGTCACGTTTTCCTACTCTGTGTTGGAATTTGTATAGAATATGCTAATAGTTCTGTTTGCACATTTGAACAATTGCATAAGACTGCAGAAAACGTTGAATGAACTGAAAAGAAGGCAAGCATTGCATCTATGCTATGAGGCTCACACTAGCACAATTTTGGATCACGCTGAATGAATCAATGAAAATTGGAAAGTGCATTATGCCACCACCCTAATGTGGCAATTATTTAAACTTCTGTTTTTCATTTTACTAAGAACTTCATGGTGAGAGTGCTCGGATGGTCTACTAATGCATTGTTTTGTTAAGTTGGATACATAATCACATGTGTCATGTTTGTACTGACTGGTTCTTGCACCTGAACCTATATACCAATAGTCTTTTGTCTAAGAAAGCACTGTATGTCATCCTTCATTTAATTACTTTATATATATAGAACTTTCCAAGTTTCTATACATGTTACCAGTTTGCCTGATATCACCCTCTGTTCTTGCTTTGTGTCATTTCAGGGAAATGAGCTTCATAGCTGTGGACAGTACACTGATGCTGCTGCCAAGTACAAGCTTGTGCGTTTTGAACCTCACACCTTCTTTAAATTTTTTTTTTGTTGACATGCTTTTGGAAAACTTGCGAGTTAAATCAATATGTTTTTTTATGACCAGGCCAAAGATGATTTAAAGAACGTACCATCGGCAGCTGGGCAAACTCTGCAGTTGCAGTGCACACTTAATTTAATGTCTTGTTACCTGAAAACAGGGAAGTTTGAGGAATGCATACAGGAAGGTTCAGAGGTATGTTTGAGGTCTTGTGGTATTTTGACTAATTTTCCATCTCATCCTATGAAGCGAGGTCATTTTGTTTTCCAACAAAAGGCGCAGTTTGTTATTCTTTTGTTAACTTTTTATTTCTGTCATGAGCCTACTGTTTTAGGGCTAAAATGCTGTACATTTTTCTTTTATGTTGGTTTGTCTATCATTTGATGTTTTACAGAAATGATGTGAGCATACTGCCTTAGATAAAGAGCATCTTAGGTCAAGAAGATTGCAAATTCTCTAGAAAGGATTTTTTGCTTACTTGCTAACTGTAGGCACATTAGCTGTTTTATACCCTTTTTGAACCAGCAACATGTGTGGTTACACATCATAGTGGTACCATCATCTTAAATGCAATCTATTTCCCTTGTTCTATCTGCCACCTTTGGCTATTTATGAGCTGTTGAAATGGAAGTCAATAACCCTCTTTGAGTTCAGTTTTACTGAATTATGTTGTTTGTGTTGAAATGGACCTCAAGGTTTATTCCAATGGGCCAAAGGCCAAAATATACAAGTGTAGGGAAAATAAGCAAAGAGCACCCTATACAAAATACTAATACTGTATAGCCAATACATGTCTAACACCTCAAACTCATAGTGGATTAAAAACACTGAGTTTGGAGAGGTAGAAGCTGTGCTGAACTCTTGTTCGTGCCTTGGTGAAGAAATCTACTAGTTGAAGCTCTGAAGGCACATACTGAAGAGCAACTACTTGTGCCTACACCTGCGATTTTATGTAGGAAGTATCAATGACAATAGGTTTAGTGGGCTCATGCTTCACAGGATCTCGAGCAATACTGATCGCACCAATTGCAGCCCTTCCTTTACCTATCATGCTGATCCAGCTATTAAATGTACTGCAGGTTCTAACGTACGATTCGAGCAATGTCAAAGCATACTACCGAAGGGGTCAAGCATACAAAGAACTAGGAAACCTGGAGGAAAGCTCTGCTTGACCTTTTTTTGGGCATATATCTTTTGCCTTACTGCAATTGTCCATTTCTGCTTTCCCCCAACTGTACTTGACTGGAATCATGCTGAAAATGCATTCAGGCTGCTGTTGCTAACTTGAGTAAAGCCCATGAAATTTCTCCAGAGGATGAAACCATTGCTGAGGTTCTAAGGTATGGTTTTCCTTTTTCCGGCACAAATATATACATCTTGCTGACCTTATTCCAAACGTAAATAGTTGCCACAGCTGTCCTACTGATTGATTGCATTCATGATACAGAGACACGGAAGAAAAACTGGCAATGGAAAGGGGAGGAACAAACCTGCCAAAAGGTAGCTTCATTGATATTTCTTTTTCTAAGAAGCAAATCATACTGATCTTTTTCATTTTCTGCAATTTTTGTACACCAAATCCATGTCTTACTATTCCAACACCTCAACTTATTAGTGCCTTTGAATGGAATCTTGTGGTTAAATGACTCTTTTTTAAGGATTTTTTTTTTTTGCATATATTTGTTATGGGCCTTAGTTCTAGATCTCAGGTTGTATGGATGGGTAGAGGGGATAGTATCTGCCTCTTTCCGACGAGAACCCTCTGGCTCCGCCGTGGCTGAAAACCACCCGAGAGAATTAGGGTTTTGGGGAAGAGAGAATCTTTATTTCTTCGCTACCTTCCCATCTAAGCGCAGGAAGTCTATTTATAAGTTACAGGAGATACTCTTCCCTAACCGATTCCTAAACCAATCTTATCTCTAATCAATCTGGAAGGACTTCCCCCCAAAGCCGTTCCGTAAAGGAACTGGACTCTATGCCTGGGAGGACTTCGAATCCTGGATGGAGTTGTTTGCCCGCTTGATTCTTCTGCTGTAATGCTTTCCCCAATAGACATCCATAACAATATTTGTCTTTCTGATGGATCTGGGGCAAAACGGCAAAACCAGCTTAACGGGAAAAAGATAAGAAGAAAATAAATAAGGGTAGGACTTGATCCAGCCAAACTATAACACAGAGTGTAGGACTGAAGTTGTATTGCGAAACATGTATTTCTGCATTAGTTGGATGCTACTTGGATAGTGTTTGATATTACTTCAGTTTGGCTCATGGAACTCTTCTTGGTGGTGTTGCTTTGTTTGGAAGGTGTTGTTATCGAAGAAGTTGTAGAAGAAGATACTTCAGAGCCATCAAGCAGTCAAAGAAGTTCATCTCCTGGGTGTATTGTTTCACAACCACCTGAAGGAGCAGCAAACTCTAGACAATCTGAGTCTTCAAAAAGCTTAAGAGATGATCCTGCTACCATCAGGTAACATACCCCTTCGTTTCTAGTCTCTCTTTCATCTTATTTGACTGCGTGTCTCCATATTCAGAGTTGCTGCACTTAAACAAGTTCACGTGTGTCAGTTGTTGCTACTTCAAATAGCCTAACCTTTTTGAAAAAAAACCCTCACCTTTTGTTGTTTCATTAACCAATCATTATTCTGGATGTATCAACATACTCTGATTTAATATAATGTATCAAATCAGAGAGCTTTGTGCGCTAATCAAGAATTCCCTGTTCTTGGATTGTGCTTTGAGTATTCATTGTTGCAATTCGATCAAATCAAATCAGATCTATAAATTAATCATTTAAAAGATCAGGCTGCTCACGCAGCATCAACTAGCGTTCCTACTAGTTGATCTGTACCATCTATTTTATCTTGTTGCTTGTGTAAGTTTTTTTATGGGTCCATAACAATAGATGCTTGTTCTTTGCTGTGAAGTGGTTATTCATTCCCATCTCATTCTCATGTCATGTTTTCTGCTTTCTTTTTGGTGGATCTTTCCATGCAGTCTATCCCACATTCTTACACATGATACAAATATTAACGATTGATTAGCCATGGAAAAATCATTATATCTGCTTCTGCATGTATGCTATCTGGACCTATCATGTTGTATGCACATTTCACAGTAATTTTATATCTGATTCTAAAAGTTTGTAAAATGCCATAGACTTTTTACTTGGATCTTGTGTTTGTTCTATTCATTAACACTGGTAAATTTTCTTTTAAGATATTTATAGTGCGCTCTTTTCGTTATGCTTTTATAAAATGATGCATAAAGTTCTTATCGCCCTTTTCAATAATATATATCAGGTCATTCCAAAATTATGTCTCGAACAGTGATCCTGATGGCTTATCAAAGTTGGGAATGCAAGGAATGTCACCTGAACTAGTCAAAACTGCCACTGATATGATCGGCACAATGAAACCAGAAGAACTTCAGAAAATGTTCCAAGTTGCTTCTTCATTGAATGGAACTAGCTCTGTTGCTCCAAATTTGGGATCTAATATGCCAGAAATGTCTCCTGATATGGTTAAGATGGCCTCTGACATGATTGGTAAGATGTCTCCTGATGAACTACAAAATATGCTGAATTTTGCTTCGAAAATGGGTGCACCTAGTAGTGCCTCCCTGAGACCAGAGAATAAGTTCCAGCCATCATCAAAAGCCACAACAAGTAGTAGTCCCCTGAGATCAGAAAATAACTTTCAACCTTCATCGTCTGAAAATACTGTGGAGAACCCTGACAAAATATTTAACAACCAAAGGATGGACCAGTCGTCATCCAGTGCTCCGCCTTCTACAGCTGATATGCAAGAAACCATGAGAAATTCTATGAAAGACCCTGCAATGCGGCAGGTAAGAAATCTTTAACCAAAGGAAGTTGGTTCATTAAGTTATTGCCTACCATGATGCCAGGAAAAATGATAACTTTGGTTTGTAACATTTCTTGTACTTTTCTTAATTAACAGATGTTTGCGTCAATGATGAAGAACATGAGTCCTGAGATGATGGCAAACATGAGTGAACAGTTTGGAATGAAGCTATCGAAGGAGGATGCTGCGAAGGCTCAACAAGCCATGTCTTCATTATCTCCAGAGGATTTGGATAGAATGGTGAGAAAAACTAATTTAATAACCCCCTGCTCCCTCGATTTCCCCATCCCTCTTCTGAGCCACACATTCATCCCTCCCTTCCAGTGCACCATGTGCGACCCATACAGCTGTATGCATATATTGTGATGCATGCCTTTTAAACTTACATTGACGAGCCGTAGTCTAGCCTGTCCTCATGGGTTGATTACAAGGATAATTTTATGGCTATGCTTTCTGATTAGCTGTTGGAATTCTCTCAACAATAATACCTCTTCCTTTAGCTTCAACCCAAGCCAGGTCATAATATACATTACTTTACTCAATGCCAAGCTAGAATTTTACTAACACTGGTTCAATCATTAATTTATGTGTGCCTGTTTTGCATCCAGATGAGATGGATGGACCGAGCACAGAAAGGGGTAGAAGCTGCGAAGAAGACAAAGAACTGGCTCTTAGGCAGGAAAGGCCTGATCCTTGCTATTGTCATGCTGATCCTGGCCTTTGCCCTTCACCAGCTCGGGTTTATCGTTGGGTGATGGCCTGATGTATCTTTAATTCCTGATTGCACGGCAAAGATGGGCTTTGCCAATGACTGGAAGCACCGTGGGAAGGGAGGGGTTCAGAAGTTGCTGAATCTGCACCTTTCTTGTACCATTGTTATTTCTTTTCTTTCTTTTCCTCCTTTGAGAGCAGTTATATCTCTGTTTATAACATTCGTCGCCGAGTAGGAAGAATTGACTTCAGTTGAGCTAATATTATTTGGATTACTGGCTGACATGTAATATGATACCAATGTGTTGTTTTCCGTTGAGGGGATTTGCAGGGTTTTTTTTTGTTGGAAGCCAGCCCTGTCCTGGACTGTTCGAGCGAGTGGTGACTGTGTTTAATCGTGCAAAGCATGCCCAACGAAACGACCTGATCGAAAGTTGTGCGGCGTGGACCAAATTTTGGGGTTCATAAATCCTCTGCTCCCGGTGGAAGTTTGATTTAAGCTTGCCAACGTATGGAATAGGCGATACGATACCACCAGATGTCTTGGGGCGTCACCTGTATAAAGAGCTAGGAAAGCAACGTCCTCTCTCTTTTGTTGTTATGGAAGTTGAAGTTCTGTACAAAATTTTGTTTTAGGTAAATCATGATCTTGATTCCAAATTTATGACCTGGTTTGAAAATTATACTCATTTTGTTTTTATGTGTATCTTAACTTGCTTTTGAATTTATACCAACTTGCTCTCAAATTTGTGCAGACTTTGTTCCTAAATTTAAATTGACTTGAATTTTTGGACAAAATCATGACTTTTCATCCGAATTTATGAACTTGCTTGTAAATTATACTTATTTTGTTTCCATGTGCATCCCAAATTGCTTTCAATTTTATAGCGATTTGCTTCCAAATTTAAAATTTATGTTGACTTTGTTCCTAAATTTATATTGTTTGGAATTTTTGTACAAATTTTGATTTAGGTAAATTATGACTTTGATTAGGGTGGGCACTTTTTTTTTACCGAAACTGAAAAATCAAACCGAACTGAATGAACTGAATATTTCAGTCCATTCAGTTTTTGGTATGCAGTTTGGTTTTTGGTATACGGTGTGGTTTTGAACTTCAGAAAACCGAACAAACCTCATACCGCTCCTCAAAAGACCACCGCGCTCCTCCTATCTGCTCATCTCCACATTTCTTCCCCTCTTCCTCCCGCCGCCTCCTCCCCCTCTTCCTCCGCCATGGCGGCAGCCGCCTCCCCTTCTTCCTCCCACCGCCTCCTCCCCCTCTTCCTTTGTCGTGGCGGTAGCCGCCTCCCCCTCTTCCTCCCGCTGCCTCCTCCCTCTCTTCCTCCGCCGCGGTGGCAACCGCCTCCCTTTCCCCTACCCGTACCCTCTCCACCTCTACGACTAGGAGTCTGACGTCGATGTCGAGGAGGCCCACGCGTGCGTGGCGGCACTCGTGGGCGTGGACACGCACGAGTATCTTCTTTACTTCGCTCGGGATAGATGATTGACTTCCAGATCATCATCAAGTATTGTTCCATTATGAAGATACTCATAGATTAGACTCATCCAAGTATCCTTATATTCTAGAGAAGCAATCTCACTCGGAGCTGTCTCTTTGACCAGAGACGACTTTTGGAGCTATTCCAAGAATACTCCTTGTGGGACGGATGATTGGGTAGAAGCTATTTGGGCTAACTGGTCGGTGAGGAAGCTATCGTTTATAGGAATATACTGTACCTCAAGATCAACAAAATGCTTTTCAAGCTTACTGAATTCTGATAAGTATTGAGACATTGGTCGGGTTAGAGCATTGGTACTCTTTTTTTTTTACCTAATTCGTGGTTAATTAAGAATCACCTTTCACAGGTAGCCAGCGAGTCTAAAGCAACTTTGCATATTGGAGGCTAGCCAGTATACCTTCGTACTCTATCATGTTATTTGTGGCAGGGCAATTTAACTAGATAGCATATTTTAAGGTTTCTCCTATTGGTGAAAGGACCACCCAAGCCCACAAGCCGCTCAAAGCTAAATATATGTGAAAGTACATAGTCCATTGGTCATGGGACTTATGGTCAAAATCTTGAATTGGCTTAGGATTTGACTATTCAGTGAAAAGTCTACCAAGATCTGAGTGTAAATAGCCCTCTAGTGTGAGCAGGAAAAATAGCTAGTCTCAAAGATGAAAGGAGCAAAGTATTATATGGCTTATATATGATTTTGAAAGGTTTTGACGAGATCTACAACTTTGCAGTTAAGGCAAAACTCAAATTCCCAAGAAGCAAAGTACCATATGGGCCAAGCCCGGTACGATTACAAGGCCTAAATTGGCCTAAACAGGTGACATAACACATTTTTTTAGTGATTATCGTGTGCACAGAAGGAATTTGGAGGTGAGGCTAGATCCATTGGAAAGACGACGAGATAAAATTTCCATCAAGTACTTGTGGATCTCAAACGGACTCCGTATGTAAAAGTTATACACATTTGAAGTTGGTGCTATCTTTGAAGGCCGAATTGGATTCTAAAACGTGTCTAATTTGAACTTTTGCTTGGCTTGTATAAAAAGTGACGTGGTGCTACACAAATATACATTTTCATCATTAGGTAGCATCATAGAGTTCATATAATATTAAGGCACTCTTTAAAATGAACTCACTTGATAATTTAAGTAAAGTGTATGAGCTCTTGTAATTGAATAGTAAGTATAGCAAATATAGTTGTATCCATAGGGGTCATACCCTCATCATAATGGATGCTCGGGTAGGGGTGGTTGTGGGGATTGGGCGGGGAAGGTGGGGCGATTTGTAAACCCAACCTAGCGTGCGAGTGGTTTAAGCCTGGACGTCAATCTGGGTTGTTCGATATAGATCTGACAGTTGGCACGCGTTGACTGCTTGAGTGCACACACCTGTCTGAGTGCACTGGATATGTTCCCTAATAATAGTTGAAACAGATAATAATAAAAATAGAAGCATAAAAACATTGCCCTTTAGGTTTCAAAAAGAAACACCGACCTTAACATAGAGTCTGCTGAACAGTAAAAAAATCCTTGCCAGAAAAAGAATGTACAAGCCTCAATATAATAATAGTTGAAACAGGAAATAAAAACAGAAGCGCAAAAATAAAATTAAGGGCCCAACCGGGTTCGAACCGGTGACCTATTGTCTGCAGTCAATTGCTCTACCACTGAGCTATGGACCCTTTGCTGCCTTGTTTGTATCTAAACCCTAATTGTTCTCTGTTGACATGTTACTGCATCAAGTATGCACAGTTGGACTATTTCTATGCACCCGATCTTCCTCAAATGGCCTGGACATACGTATGTATTAAGCCTTTTACATTTGTGGCACAATAGGGATATAGTAAAAACTACAGTGTTGAGTACATGCGTATGTGGTGCCGCCTAGCTCCTTGATGGTGTTCGCCCTTTGCTCATCCGTTTTCGAATCGTCAGGGAAGATCTGGATTTTAGTCGTCTTGTTTCCACAAAACGGTTTCGCCAATGGTAGGTCAGTCTGGTGATCATTTGGGTTTTTTTGGTGGCTTATCACTTATGGTTAAAAAGTACTGTAGTTGGCTGAAAAAACACTGTAGCTGACAGAGCCTTATTTAGCATAATTAAATTTAAAAAAATATAAAAAATGTGTTAGCCCATTACGTATAATACAAACACATACGGAAAAAAAGGAACCGGCAAAAAAGCTCAACAAAAAGCTAAAAGTTCAGAAAAAGACGAAATTTATGAATAGTAAAAAATAAGCTGGAAGCCAAGCCCAAATGATCACAGGAAAGCTGTTCTCCCCAGCAGTCTGTGAAATTGCGAGGATAGGTCATCCTATGGTACGTGCCAAGAGTGATGACAGACTCCACATGCATGGATACACGATTATTTAATTTGTAACAACACGTTACGATAGAAAATTAACTTTCAAAGTGTTACCTTAAAGAGCATGTTAATCTCCAAAACTGCTTATACATCCAAAAAAAAAACAGGTTATGTATTGCAACCTCACCTAAAACGTTTAATATTTGAAACCACGCGTGCGCTAAAAGGAACAGAAAAGAAAAGGGTAAGAGCGGCAAAAGAGCATGTAAAGAGCCAGGAGATCGACGACAAACGTACGGGTCGTGTCCAAAATTAACGTACGAACTATATATGTACAAAAACATGGACACGGATTTATGCTCATATGAGCTAGCTCATGCTCCTACCCCATCCATCGTTGATTTGCTCATTGGGATTTGGGTCCGTATTTTCTCACTTGTTGCAATACCTGTTATGTACTTGAACACATTCGTATCCCATATTCATACACTAGTTATACTCCCTTCTCACTCTCCTTCTATCTCTCCCCCACCCCCTCTCTCCTCTCCTCTCCTCTTCCCACCGCACCTGTGATTCCCCTCCTTCGTCGGTGAGCAGCGGTGATGGCCTGGCAGCCGACGAGCATGACCGGCATCTTCATCAACGTTGGTGTTGAATCCGCCACCTCCTCTCAGTTTCCAGCACTGCTGTCGGACTCCGAATTTGTAATTCGGAACTCTCTGTAATTCCACCGTACTATTTTCTGAATCGGTAGATAGTGCTCACAGATACAACATTGAATCATCTTATACATCGTATCAACCATACCAAACACTTATATTACATATCAAAGTTTAAAAAAACCCATAATAGGTGAGGTTTACAATACAGGCCGATCAGACCAAATGTTTACATTATACAAAAACAGAAGCGAAAGTAAGAAGCAAAAGGTGAGGCCACCTTATCACAAGCAAGCGATTTGGAATAAAAGATGTCATACCACTCTCCAAAATTTTGGATAATAAACGTGCACACAATCACCTTCAAAATCTGCCTATCTTAGATAAGGACTAGAAAATACTAGAGAATGTCCTAATCTCTACTATCTTCATCTCCGTTTGTTCCTGGAGCAATGTAGTAGGTGTAGTGGTCATGATCTATAGGTTCTAAGTTAATTGAGTGAGTATAAACACAAACAACTATACTCCACGAGTCAATACAAAGAATGCAATAATATAGATGCATGGCTAAAAAAAAGTAAGGCTCGGATTCTTTTATTTGCTAAATGCCTTTAGTTGAAAGTTATAATAAGTAGAAAATTCCTGAGAATAGCAAATTTACTAAACCCGTTTTTTCTAAAGTGTGTGAAAGAATACAATAATAGTAGTGCAGATTTTATTAACATTTTATATGGTTACTTCCACCACATGCTAACTTGGTTACTAGGGTTACATCTACACACTATTATCACTGGGTTACATCCACCCAGGGCAAATCGATCCAAGGTTATATCTACCCATCGTTTTTCATCCCACCCATGAAGGGTTTTTAGAAATAGATACTAACTCAAGTAAATTCCTATGCCTGCCCATGATCGTGGATATGGCTATTCGAACAGTTTTCACTCTGCAGAGATCACACACTTTACCCACAGGAGACAATCATCTTGTTATATTTCACATATTTCCTTAATCATGCAGATCAAGAAGATCATTATAAGGCCTTTACAATGCATCTTTCCAATGAGCCTATACCCTCTAAGGTTTCCACCACTGAAGGGGTTAGTCCTCCTACTCCAGAGGCTCTTTCTTGCATTGCACGATGGCTTACATCCAGTGACACAACATGAGTTCATCCGAATAGTGCAACCGCGTTGAGTCGATGCAAATTAGTTGGCCAGGTTGTACCCATTATAGAGTTATGGTCGTACTGTTTTACATTAAGAAGGGATTACAAGATTAAGTCATTAAGATCATCTAAGCGGTTCTACCACAAATCACATATTCTTGTGCTATATCTACACCAACATCTCTTACCATTCACCTATATATTTAAGCAAGTTTTAAGGTTTTTGAGAGCATAAAATATTTGAGTTCAATATACCAGCCACTTCCCATTAATAACTGTTGAAACCAAATTTTTATGTTAGAAATGACGTCATGGTCAAGTAAGGCCCTCGGGTATCTAAGCAAGACTAAGCATAGCATTTAGATACAGACTTATCACTAGTATGTTTATCATTATTCCTAGAGTAACAAGGTTTTATGTCCAAAGTCAAGGAGTGGGGTATTTAAGCAATTATTCATAGAAAAATAACTGTGAGCTAATGCAAATATAGTTTGCATAATATAATTTAAAGCATGCAATTTAATAATTTAAGTCAATTAAGGACCGGTCTGTGAGCTACTGCTATAAAGCCACATCATACTACCACAAGTCTAGTATTGAACAAACCCGACTGACTAATTTGTGGGTCCCAACCTAAGTCACACTATAAGGTGAATATAGGCGTGACGTAGGCCATGAAAAGTCTTACATAGCACAGAGGAGACTCTGATTTAGTGGATTCTTTATTGGGGTGAAATCTTAGTAGGGGCGTGACCAGATTGATGACTTTGTATTGTAAAAGTCTTGTGATAATCAATTAGTTGCACGCCAAAAGAAGCATGATACGGTCGACATTATAAGTTGATTATCTCTTGTAGGTAAGTTGTACCACCTCTGCAGACTGTATAAATTGTCCTGGATAGTTGTGCCTACAGTCATGGGCACACTGAGTAAAGTTTTTCATGAATTAAACTTTGTTTTTCAAAAACTGGTTAAAATAAAAGTTGATAAGATCTTTTGGAAAAAGATGGTCTAGATGGGATGCCCATCGATATGTTAGTGTGGGCCATAAATATGCACTAACAATATTAATTTGATTAAATAAATGTTGTTTACTTATTGTATTAAATTCAGTAATTTACATCTAATTACTGTATTTATTCAAATTTGGCTTTACGCTCAAATAACCTATTATGCCTTCACTTGTTATCCTTGCATTAATATTGCATTCCTATGTAACATGTAGAGTTCATTTTTGTGCTTACCCCTTACTTAATTCTGTTATTCAAAGGAGAACTGCATTGACTTCGGTGAGGACCAAAACAAATAGGGCGCATCCCACGGTCATTTGCCTATGGGTAGACTAGATGAGCTTCTTCCACTTCGACTTTTGCTTCCGTTCTATTATTTAAATTTGGCCTATGGATCATGGATATAAATTTTAGCCTGAAGGCCCATGTTCAGTTAATTAATAAATATCACTATGGTTGGTACTTATCTTTATTATCCACTGTGTGCACTAGCTGATCCTAGATTAGTGCGATTGACACAAATGATTGGAGGCGTTGCTTTTGGGTCCGACAGGCATGACCGGAGATCTTGTTCGGCGCTGATGTTTGGTGTTGCCATGGCGATTGTCGTTCACAGTTCTTGTGTCCGTACTTCTAGCCCTTGCAATTTCATATGGTTCTTTAGTTTCGTGCATTGGTGTTCCTGTGCTTGGACTGCTCGAGCTTGTAGCTAGTGGTTGTTGGTGTTGCACGAGAGTGGTTAGTGTTTTGGTGTGTTGCTAGTTTTGGTGTTTGCCTCTAGTCTGGTATAAGTGGTGCTTTCCTAGGTGTTTACAGCGGGAATTCTTCCTTGACTGTGGTGTATCCCCTTTGGGGGCAGTGTTTGTATTCTCTCATTCTTTGTTCCCGTTCGTTTCAGCTTATGGTTTGTGGCTTTCCCCGAACGAACAAACAGGATGCATCTCCGCCGCTATTTCAAAGTGGCTTATCCGGACAGACTTTTCGAAGTGGCTTATCAGCATTCGGTTCGATCACATAAGCGCTCGCGTTAGAGCAAAAAACCATAAGTTGTAGCCGAAAATCATGCACCCTTTGAATGAATGGCAAAGCCCCTGCCCTTGGTTCAAAAAAAAAAAGTAGAATAGGTTATGGACACTGCACTCACGCATGCTCTCTAATACACGCTTTAGGCTATATATAATACCTCAAAATTATAGCATATTAATTGCTTTTGAAGTTTTGTTTAATTTACATATTGAAAAGTTTGGGAGCATTATATTGGCACAGCTCCTGCCAATGTGTGCAAGGAGCCAAGGATGTACAGAACTGATTACAAGAATATACAGAAGGTTTCTCTAAAGAAAGAGAAATACGCACAAGGTGGCGCAACACCCATCACATAGCAATTCTCATTTAATTGGTTTCTGTATAAACATGAAAGGCTACAATGAAAGAAACATCACAGCTTATTCACAAGTGAGATTCATAGGGCCTAATTAGCCTTGTAAAGTTGTAATAGAACTGTAGAAGAACAGGATAACTGCAAAAAAAATGCTATTAGTTATTGGTCAAATGCGCATCTCTTATCTCACGGCATGCATTTTCGACCAGGGATTATCAGCCTGTCCCATTCAGTCCCAAATGTGGCTTTGGGTTGTCAGTGTGTGAACTATTAAAGCCACTCTGGACAAAGCAATGCCATTCATATTCACGGTCAGTTACAAAATTTCTGACCTAACTGATGTGTTTTTGTCAAGGGTTTCTGTAACACCCCCATTTCTGGGAGTATTATGAAAACCCTCGCAGCTGCCCAGGACTGTTCAACTGCGAGTATATCCAACGAGTGTATAACATTGCCAACACAAGCTTAAGAGCACAAGCGAACTTTATTACACTATAAAGGCTAAAAGCCAAGTATCACAGTAGGGTCAACTGCCCTTAGTTACATTACAAAAGAAACCACAGGCACGCCTGAGCGAAGAACGATCCTAATTCCATGCTTCATCAACCTCGTACAGTATCACCTCATCGTCTTCTCCTGCCTCTTCAATATTTGCTGTTTCTGTTTATGTTTTTAGCAAGCATGAGTACTACCACTTGTACTCAACAAGTCACACGGAGCTTAATAATAATTTCATGCAAGGTATGTCAAGTAAAAGGGAAACAGGTCTATTATTTTGTGTGGATGCAGTTTTAGTTGGAAACCAGTTAAAGATGAAAAGGGTTATTTTATTAAGGGGTTTTCAAGCTTGATTATCAACCTTCAATATTACCAAATCCTTTCCAATTCTACTTATGCCTTGATGCTGGAATCACCCATTAAACACAGCTTCATTTACCGGAAGCACGGCGTATTCGAATACCATTTGTCATGACTTTGCAAAGCTGCCCTGCTTTACCCACAAGATTCCTTAACTCCCGCTAAAGAGTAAAGGAAACAAGGCTGTTCACTGCTCAATTCTTTATATAGCCTCTACCTAGTAGGTTTCCTCGATAAGCCCAGGCAAAAACCTCTGACTCATCTCAGCCTACTATTGTGTGATCATCTGATAATTAAATCAGTAATAAAAACAACAATGGCGCCAACTTCCATACGGCCCTTCTTAACTCCCTTCCGTACGGACTCACACTTTGCCTCCGCCTCGCGTGTGTAGAGGTTCAATCGAATTTGAGCAGCTACTAGACCAGGTTTGACGTATCAACGCTTGTGGTTGGGCGATCACTATGTTCTTTACTCAGCATAAGGGTCTAGTCCTTATATTTTCACCGGTGGCAAATTTCCTTCTACAAATCTGTCCAGTGCTTTAACACTCCCATTGATTTGTAACATTTACCTTCCCCCTAAGTTAAGGTCACGGGATCCAACGATCCTCGCTTACCCTAGAACCACTTTCCCAAATAAATACCGAATCTCTTAATAATAGAAGATGTTGCTGATTCTCTAAACTGCATATTATTTTATTTAATAATACTATGTCTTGTCAAGGTGAATATGGCCATCAAATTAGACTGGGCTTTTTCGGGTGGTAGGACATAACTAGTATCATGTCATTCTAAGCATTTATTGTATACAAAATAACAGTTCACAAATAACATAATGAAAATACTGATAAATAATTAAATAACGGGAATGTAGGTTCAACATGATCAAGGTATGTGTGACTTGCCTTGCGAATCTGTAATTTCAATTAGTTCGTATTCTTCCGCGGACTGGACCTGTGCTTGCGCTTCTCCTTCTGGCTCCTGTGCAAACTCGACTCCGGAGGCTAATGCAAAACAAATAAAATAATATTAATTCCATGCCCGAAGGAATGAGCGAGGAATAAAGAAAATAAAAGAATAAAGAAAATCCGAAAAACTCCAATAAAATGGGATTTTGGGTTTATAGGAGGGGTATATGGGGAAATGGGTCTTGGATTTGGGTTGGCGGGCTCGAAACGAATCCGGGGAGTATAAATATGTATTTTGGACTTTGGGTCGGTTACTGTTCATCGGGCTCAACACTGTTCATCGGGCTCGGGTCGGACTCGACGAGCTGGCTCGGCGCGACCGCGTCGCTCGGGTCCGGTCGGATGCAACGGGCGCGGGGCGAGTGGGTGCAACTCAACCGAGACATAGGGGCTCGGTCGGGTGAACAGTAACCGAACGGTTACTGTTCTTCTTCTCCGTCTGAGCCGCGCGCGCGCAGCGAGACAGGGGAAGGTGGCGGTGGTTGGCGGCGACGCTAGGGCGACCTACGACGATGGTGAGGGGTATGGGTGGACTCGGCATGGCATGGAGGTTCCATTTTTGGCGGTTGTGGGTCTAATGGAGGCGGCAATCGCCGGCAGTGAGGTCACCTCTCCCACGGCCAATTTTGGAAATTGAGGCGACCGGGAGGTTTCTAGGGTAATTGGGCTGGTTCTTGGGCATCAATGGGGTCCGAGGAAGCTTGAAGAGGAGTTGGCTGTAGCTCGGGAAGTCCAGGTTGGGCTGGCCACGGTGGCGACTTTCGAGAATGGAGGGGTGATCGGTGCCGGGGAAGAGGGGTAGTTGGAGGATCAAATTGGCGGTTGGGATTTAATACTAGGGCCATGGAGGTGCTATAGGCGGAGGGAATTGGGAAGTGGATGGCCGGAGATGGGACATTGAATTAGGGCATGGATTTGGGGATTTTCGGGATTACCGGCAACGGGGAAGAAGGGGGAGCTCGGGGTTGCTTGGTGAGCTTCAGGGAGGTCGACGGGTCTTAATGGAGGGCTTGGGGGGCGCTTAAATACCCGGGGACGGCGCGAGGAGGAGCAGAGAGAGGGCGCGCAGGCAACGGCGGCGTTGCCACACCTTGCGGTCGTACCAGAGAAGATCAACGCGGGGATTGCAAGGCGTACGGTGCCAAGACCAGAGGGGATGGATTGGCCGGGGCTGGAAGTTGCGGGGAAGCTCGCAACGGCTTGGCAACGAAGAAAACGGGGCGACAGCGGGATTTGTCGGACAGCACAGTGACCGCTTGATCACCTCCGTCCAGGCAGCAATGGCATGGATTTAGGGATTAGCTTGCGTTGAGATTTGTGTAGATTAGGGCTAGGGAGGAGATGGGCAAAGGAGAATTGGGAATTCAAACCAAATCTTGATTTTGACAAAATTTCATTTTGTTTCAACCTACCCTCCTTAAAAAGGATCTCGACCTCGAGATCAACTCGGGCCAAGGAGTAGGTTGGGAAATTCTCGCTGTAAATCTGACTCCTTCTCCCATGTTGCCTCATCGGCTGTATGATTCCTCCATTGTATCTTATGCAATCTGATATTTTTATTCCTCAATTGCCTCTCAGTAGTTTCCAATATCTGAAATGGTTCCTCTTCATAGGACAGATCATCCCTCAAGTCTATGTCATCGACTGGCACTTGCTCTGTAGAGTGACGAAGACATTTCCGCAACCGAGACACATGAAATACATTATGGACTCTTGCCAGGTTCGGTGTTAACTGCAATTTGTAAGCTACTTCTCCGATTCTCTTGATAATCTCGAACGGACCAATATATCTCGGGGCTAGCTTTCCCTTAACTTGAAATCTCTTTATTGACTTGAATGGTGTAACCTTGAGATATACCAGATCTCCAACTTCAAAACTCAAGTCCTTTCGACGATTATCAGCATAACTCTTTTGTCGACTTTGAGCTATCCTCATTTTATCTCGAACAATTTTGACGTGGGCTTCTGCATCTTGTACAATTTGAGGACCTAAGAACTGTCGTTCTCCAGTCTCAGTCCAATTCAGTGGAGTTCTGCATTCTCTTCCATATAACGCTTCAAACGGTGCCATCTTGATACTCGACTGATAACTGTTATTATACGAAAACTCTGCAAATGGCAAACACATATCCCATGCTGCTCCATATACTAAGGCACATGCTCGTAACATATCTTCTAGAATCTGATTTACTCGTTCTGTTTGTCCTCCAGTCTGCGGGTGATATGCTGTACTAAATGCTAAATCAGTTCCCATGGCTTCGTGTAATTTCTCCCAAAATTCCGATGTGAACTGCGCTCCTCTGTCAGATACTATCCGTTTTGGTACTCCATGTAATACCACAATCCTTGTTAAGTATAGCTCTGCCAGTTTGTTCTTGCCATAAGTCTGCTTAATTGGTATGAAGTGTGCTACTTTCGTCAGTCGGTCTACGATTACCCAAATAGCATCATAGCCGTCTCGAGTCTTAGGAAATCCTGTAATAAAATCCATACCAATATCATCCCATTTCCATTCTGGGATCGGTAAAGGGTTCAGCAATCCCGAAGGCTTCCGATGATCTATCTTCACTTTCTGACATGTATCACAACGGGCAATATATTCTGCTATCTCTTTCTTCATTTTACTCCACCAATATCTCTTTTTCAAGTCCTGAAACATCTTGGTGCCTCCTGGATGAATAGAAAGTTGGGACGAATGAGCCTCTCGTAATATCAAGTCCTTTAACTCTTTATTGTCAGGCACACAATAGCGATCTCTAAACTTCAGGATTCATTGTTCATCTATAACAAACTCAGTTGAACTTTCCTCTCGCCTTCTCTTGATAAGCTGCTGTATTTCTTCATCCTTCTCTTGTGTTGTCTTAATTTGGTCTGTTAGGGTTGGCTGAATTTCTAACGCTGCAATCTGGCCTTGTTCAACAACATTCAAATTCAATTGTTGCATTTCCTCATGCAATGGTGCAGAGCACTCCATAATTGAGGCGACATTATGGTACTTCTTCCGACTTAATGCATCTGCGACAACATTTGCTTTACCAGGGTGGTATAGCAGATCGAGATCATAGTCTTTGATTAATTCCAACCATCTTCGTTGTCTGAGATTCAGATCTGGCTGAGTGAATATATACTTCAGGCTCTTGTGATCAGAAAAGACTTCACAATGATTTCCTAACAGATAATGCCTCCAAATCTTCAACGCATGCACTACTGCTGCTAACTCCAAATCATGCGTCGGATAATTGGTCTCATGTGGTCGCAATTGTCTCGAGGCATATGCTACTACTTTTCCTTCTTGCATTAGTACACAACATAATCCTTGTTTTGAGGCATCACAATAGATTTGAAAATCTTTCTCGGGATTAGGGAGTACTAGCACTGGGGCTGAAGTAAGTCTTGATTTCAACTCTTGAAAACTTTCTTCACATTTATCCGTCCATATAAACGGATTATCCTTCTTAAGGAGCTGGGTAAGGGGTCTGGTTATTTTTGAGAATCCCTCGATAAAACGACGATAATATCCAGCCAAACCAAGAAAGCTTCGGACTTCCGTTATCGTGGTTGGCTGCTTCCACTCCATTACTGCTTTCACCTTCTCAGGATCTACCTTTACTCCTTCATCTGTAATTATATGTCCGAGAAAAGCCACTTCTTTTAACCAAAACTCACACTTAGAAAATTTTGCATATAACTGGTGCTCTCTCAATTTACTCAAAGCAATATGAAGATGTTGACGATGCTCCTCTTCTGTCTTGGAATATATCAGTATATCATCAATAAACACTATCACAAAGTGATCTAACTGCTCCATATACACCATATTCATCAAATTCATAAAGTATGCAGGGGCGTTTGTTAAGCCAAACGGCACCACTGTAAACTCAAATAATCCATATCTTGTAGTAAAAGTTGTTTTCTCACGGTTCTGTTCTCAAATCTTGAGCTGATGATATCCTGATCTCAAGTCAATCTTCGAAAATACCTTGGCTCCTTTAAGCTGATCAAATAGGTCATCTATCCTTGGCAAAGGGTATTTATTTTTGATCGTCACAGCATTCAATCCTCGATAATCCACACACATTCTTTGACTACCATCCTTCTTCTTGGCGAACAGCACTGGGGCTGACCAAGGGGATACACTAGGCTGTATAAATTCCTTTTCTAACAGTTCATCCATCTGCTTCTTAAGTTCTTTCAACTCTTGTGCTGACATCTGGTATTGACGCTTCGTAATCGGCCTGGTTCCTGGTACTAACTCAATGGCAAGCTCGATAGGTCTATCAGGCGGCTTTCCAGGTAATTCTTTTGGAAAGACATCCGGATACTCCTGAACTATCGGCATTTGGGCAACTCCTTCTTCTACCATTATACTATGAGCACTTGTCTTCATCTTCTCTACCAATGCTGAATCTGTCTTTATAGCTACCTTTTGCCCTTCTGAATTTACCAAGGTGACTAGCTTGTTCTCACAATATATACTAGCTTTATATCTAGCCAACCAATTCATTCCCAGTATGACGTCAAGTCCTTTCATTTCTAACACTAACAAGTCAGCTTTGAATTTAACCCCTTGGATTTCTAGATCCAAGTCTTTGCATCCAAAGTGAGATTCCACATTGCTCCCAGCAGTGTGAAAGGAAAAGGACTTTTGCAACGTTGAGAGGGGTAATTGATTTTTCACAGCAAAAGCCAAAGAAATAAACGAATGCGTAGCTCCGGGGTCAAACAAAACCAAGGAAGGCTTTGAGTTAACAAGGTACGTACCAACGATGACATCGTTGGCTCCTGCTGCTTCTTCTGCGGAAATGTGGTTGAGCCTTCCTTGTACTGGCTTCAGGACTCCTTTTCCTTTATCTGCAGTTGGTGTTGAAGTCGTAGTTTGTGTCCCTGCTGGCTTGACTACAAACTGACGATTCTGTCCTCCTTCTTGCTTCGGCACTGCGATAAACTGACGAGGTGTAGATGTCAATGCCCTAACTTGGGCCTTGGCTACATCTGAGGGTAGTCCACCTCGTGGACATTGGTTCTTGTAGTGGCCAGCTTGGCCACAGTGAAAACAGACTACATATTGCTGTGGACACTGTCTTTGCAAGTGGTTTCCTCCACAGGTAAAGCATTTCAAGGTATTTGTTTGTTGGGACGTTGTGGAACCTTGACCAATCTTGAATTGTGGTTTTGGCTTGAAAATGAACTTCTTCCCTCGCTGTCCCTTGGACTGCGGGGCTATAAATATCCGCTTCCTAGGTGCCTCAGGAGATGGCGACACATGCACTATTTTCCTTTTCTGTGTTTCTTCCAACTCCTTCTGGGTTTCTTCTGATATAATAAGCTTGTTTACCATTGAAGGTAAATCTTTAAAATCCATGGCTGAGATATGGTGCTTTAATGCTATCTGTAATCCTTCCTTGAATCGTTCCATCTTCTTATCCTCAGTTTTCACGTCATCAGGGGCATAACGTGCTAAGGTATTGAACTGGTGGAGGTACTCCGTGATCGTGTGGGTTCCTTGCTTTAGCGCGAGAAACTCTCGGCGCTTAGCGTCCATCACACCAGCAGGTACATGAGTCTGACGAAAAGAATCCTCGAATTCTTTCCAAGTTATCTCCCGACCTTCTAGCATAGTCTGGTAGTTCATCCACCAGGCTGCTGCTGGACCTTGTAACTGATGAGAAGCGTATAGCACTTTTTCCTTTTCATTGCACTAGATTGTATTCAGCTTTCTTTCGACATCCCGGAACCAATCTTCTGCAACCATAGGATCAGGTGAAGCAGAGAAGACCGGGGGTCGAGTCTTCTGAAAATCTGGCCATTTGGATTGAACAGAAGGTGCTGGCGGGTTAATTCCTCCCGTTCTCGCAGTAATTTGCTCCACTAGCTTCATGTGTTGTTCCATCATACGTGATTGATTCAACTCAGCCTGATGTCTATTTTCTTCCATCTTTGCTAATATGGCTGCCAGGCTGGGCTGTGGTACATCTCCTTGACGAGGGCTGCCTGATTGTTGGGATCCTTCTCCTGTTCCAGCCATCTTGATTTACTCGATGGAATTGAGAGTTCAGATCTGCAGCGAGTTTTTAAGGAGGTCAGATAGGGAAGTAAGAATTCAGAGTTAAGGTAAGATCAGAATGAGATAGATAAGTACTTCAGAGTGAAATAGAAGGATTGAAAGTTGAAGGGAATAGACTTAGGGATACTATTGGCAAACAAATTATCCACTAGGCAAAATAAATTTTATTCATTCATTATACAAGTTGGATACATACCATTCATACAAGGTATACATCTTAACCTGTTTTACACAGCAAAAGACACTATTTCAAAAAGGGCTCAACTATACTGACGCACGAACCTTTTTTTTAACCATCTACTCTCATCGCCAGATTTGATATCAGGCAAGAGTTAATATAGATAGTATTGGAAAAACAAAACTTAACTTTTAAATAAGATTGATAGATAAGGTAGACAGGGAAGAGATTACACAGGAATAATATTGATATTTTATGTAACTCATTTTTACAAGTAAAATAGTTTTCACAATTATCCTTAACGCACTTAGGGTCATCCTACGGTCAAGCAACCGGGCTCTGATACCACTCTGTAACACCCCCATTTCTGGGAGTATTATGAAAACCCTCGCAGCTGCCCAGGACTGTTCAACTGCGAGTATATCCAACGAGTGTATAACATTGCCAACACAAGCTTAAGAGCACAAGCGAACTTTATTACACTATAAAGGCTAAAAGCCAAGTATCACAGTAGGGTCAACTGCCCTTAGTTACATTACAAAAGAAACCACAGGCACGCCTGAGCGAAGAACGATCCTAATTCCATGCTTCATCAACCTCGTATAGTATCACCTCATCGTCTTCTCCTGCCTCTTCAATATTTGCTGTTTCTGTTTATGTTTTTAGCAAGCATGAGTACTACCACTTGTACTCAACAAGTCACACGGAGCTTAATAATAATTTCATGCAAGGTATGTCAAGTAAAAGGGAAACAGGTCTATTATTTTGTGTGGATGCAGTTTTAGTTGGAAACCAGTTAAAGATGAAAAGGGTTATTTTATTAAGGGGTTTTCAAGCTTGATTATCAACCTTCAATATTACCAAATCCTTTCCAATTCTACTTATGCCTTGATGCTGGAATCACCCATTAAACACAGCTTCATTTACCGGAAGCACGACGTATTCGAATACCATTTGTCATGACTTTGCAAAGCTGCCCTGCTTTACCTACAAGATTCCTTAACTCCCGCTAAAGAGTAAAGGAAACAAGGCTGTTCACTGCTCAATTCTTTATATAGCCTCTACCTAGTAGGTTTCCTCGATAAGCCCAGGCAAAAACCTCTGACTCATCTCAGCCTACTATTGTGTGGTCATCTGATAATTAAATCAGTAATAAAAACAACAATGGCACCAACTTCCATACGGCCCTTCTTAACTCCCTTCCGTACGGACTCACACTTTGCCTCCGCCTCGCGTGTGTAGAGGTTCAATCGAATTTGAGCAGCTACTAGACCAGGTTTGACGTATCAACGCTTGTGGTTGGGCGATCACTATGTTCTTTACTCAGCATAAGGGTCTAGTCCTTATATTTTCACCGGTGGCAAATTCCCTTCTACAAATCTGTCCAGTGCTTTAACACTCCCATTGATTTGTAACATTTACCTTCCCCCTAGGTTAAGGTCACGGGATCCAACGATCCTCGCTTACCCTAGAACCACTTTCCCAAATAAATACCGAATCTCTTAATAATAGAAGATGTTGCTGATTCTCTAAACTACATATTATTTTATTTAATAATACTATGTCTTGTCAAGGTGAATATGGCCATCAAATTAGACTGGGCTTTTTCGGGTGGTAGGACATAACTAGTATCATGTCATTCTAAGCATTTATTGTATACAAAATAACAGTTCACAAATAACATAATGAAAATACTGATAAATAATTAAATAACGGGAATGTAGGTTCAACATGATCAAGGTATGTGTGACTTGCCTTGCGAATCTGTAATTTCAATTAGTTCGTATTCTTCCGCGGACTGGACCTGTGCTTGCGCTTCTCCTTCTGGCTCCTGTGCAAACTCGACTCCGGAGGCTAACGCAAAACAAATAAAATAATATTAATTCCATGCCCGAAGGAATGAGCGAGGAATAAAGAAAATAAAAGAATAAAGAAAATCCGAAAAACTCCAATAAAATGGGATTTTGGGTTTATAGGAGGCGTATATGGGGAAATGGGTCTTGGATTTGGGTTGGCGGGCTCGAAACGAATCCGGGGAGTATAAATATGTATTTTGGACTTTGGGTCGGTTACTGTTCATCGGGCTCAACACTGTTCATCGGGCTCGGGTCGGACTCGACGAGCTGGCTCGGCGCGACCGCGTCGCTCGGGTCCGGTCGGATGCAACGGGCGCGGGGCGAGTGGGTGCAACTCAGCCGAGACAGAGGGGCTCGGTCGGGTGAACAGTAACCGAACGGTTACTGTTCTTCTTCTCCGTCTGAGCCGCGCGCGCGCAGCGAGACAGGGGAAGGAGGCGGTGGTTGGCGGCGACGCTAGGGCGACCTACGACGATGGTGAGGGGTATGGGTGGACTCGGCATGGCATGGAGGTTCCATTTTTGGCGGTTGTGGGTCTAATGGAGGCGGCAATCGCCGGCGGTGAGGTCACCTCTCCCACGGCCAATTTTGGAAATTGAGGCGACCGGGAGGTTTCTAGGGTAATTGGGCTGGTTCTTGGGCATCAATGGGGTCCGAGGAAGCTTGAAGAGGAGTTGGCTGTAGCTCGGGAAGTCCAGGTTGGGCTGGCCACGGTGGCGGCTTTCGGGAATGGAGGGGTGATCGGTGCCGGGGAAGAGGGGTAGTTGGAGATCAAATTGGCGGTTGGGATTTAATACTAGGGCCATGGAGGTGCTATAGGCGGAGGGAATTGGGAAGTGGATGGCCGGAGATGGGACATTGAATTAGGGCATGGATTTGGGGATTTTTGGGATTACCGGCAACGGGGAAGAAGGGGGAGCTCGGGGTTGCTTGGTGAGCTTCAGGGAGGTCGACAGGTCTTAATGGAGGGCTTGGGGGCGCTTAAATACCCGGGGAAGGCGCGAGGAGGAGCAGAGAGAGGGCGCGCAGGCAACGGCGGCGTTGCCACACCTTGCGGTCGTACCAGAGAAGATCAACGCGGGGATTGCAAGGCGTACGGTGCCAAGACCAGAGGGGATGGATTGGCCGGGGCTGGAAGTTGCGGGGAAGCTCGCAACGGCTTGGCAACGAAGAAAACAGGGCGACGGCGGGATTTGTCGGACAGCACAGTGACCGCTTGATCACCTCCGTCCAGGCAGCAATGGCATGGATTTAGGGATTAGCTTGCGCTGAGATTTGTGTAGATTAGGGCTAGGGAGGAGATGGGCAAAGGAGAATTGGGAATTCAAACCAAATCTTGATTTTGACAAAATTTCATTTTGTTTCTGTTTCTACTGTCCAGTTCCAACAGTCGAACTTAGTTACGGACTTGTCTGAACCTGTAGCGTCCTGACCAAGATGACCATCAGGGGCAGTTCCTGTGTGCTTAAGGGAGTCTTAACATAATCATTAGTCATAACCCTAGAACTGAACATGAACACCTAGACTTGAGGAGTTAGGGGACTTACGGTCGCCGATGAACGCCATGAGCGAAGACCCGTGCCTGCGTGAGGTAGAGTCGGTGAAGACCGCAGTGTCGCCGGCGGAGTCCTGCAGAGGCGGCGGTGAAGGCCTTCCCGTTGCTAGCGGCGCGCAATAGATCGGGTATCACTTAGGGTTTGTTCGGGGTGTTGAGCTCTCACGGGAACGTCGTTCATAGTGAGAGGCCGGTGCCCTTAACCTTATATATAGCGCTGTTGCAACGGGGGACCGTAACCAATATGGTAAGCTCCCCCGATCAGGGCGCGTGGATGTGGGTGTCACCTCATGTCTCCCTCTCCTGGCCGTTTGGCCTAGATCAATATCCAACATTCTCCCCCTTGATCGTAAGGCTAACCGTCATAAGCCCTCTCTCAATAAAACTTCACACCAAAGTAATGCGTCATAACAGTCAATTAAATACCGCTGGACATCAGTACTTATAGTGCTTCATTCTATATCGATCGGATAACATAATTCTTCATGGGAGTTGGTTACTTTATATGGTCCTCTTATTCCAGGATCACAGGCTCTCCAATAAACCCATGCCGGCAATATGATCACGAAAAATATTGGGTGGTAAGCCTTTTGTGAGCGGATCCGCAAGCATAAATTTAGTTCCAATATGCTCAACCTTAATTGTTTGATCCTGGACTCTATCTTTCACAACATGATACTTTATGTCAATGTGCTTGGCAGCTGCACTCGACTTGTTGTTACTCGAATAGAAAACTGCGGGTTGATTATCGCAGTAAAAAAATGAGTGGTCTAGAAATGCTGTCTACCACTCTCAATCTCGGGATAAAGTTCTTAAGCCATACAGACTGCCCGGTAGCCTCATAACATGCCACAAATTCAGCCTGCATTGTCGACGATGCAGTAAGCGTTTGCTTTACACTTTTTCATGAAACTGCTGCTCCTGCGAGGGTGAAAATATAACCTGATGTGGACTTCTTAGTGTCTTTACACCCCGCAAAATCAGCATCAGAAAACCCGACAACCTCAAGATTATCGTATTTTCTGTATGTGAGCATGTGACCTTTAGTGCCTTGCATATAGCGCAGGACTTTCTTAACGGCTTTCCAGTGGTCCGGTCCTGGATTTGACTGATATCTGCCAAGCATCCCGGTAACAAAAGCTAAATCAGGGCGTGTACATACTTGAGCATACATAATACTTTCGACAGCAGAAGCGTAAGGTATAGCCTTCATCTGATCAGATTCATAGTCATTCTTTGGGCATTGAAATTTCCCAAACTTATCGCCCTTAACAATAGGAGCAGGCGAGACAGAGCATTTATGCATATTGTATCTCTTTAGTACTCTGTCAATATGTGCCTTTTGTGATAAACCTAATGTTCCTTTGGACCTATCTCGGTAAATTTCAATACCAAGAACATAAGAAGCTTCACCGAGATCCTTCATGTCAAAATTGGACAAGAGAAATCTTTTAGTTTCCCGCAGCATATCCACACTACTGCTGGCCAATAATATATCGTCCACATAAAGAATTAAGAAGGTGTAATTACTCCCCCTGAACTTAACATATGTACAATTATCAACATCATTCTCCTTAAATCCAAATTTCCTTATGACTTCATCAAACTTAAGGTACCATTGCCTAGAAGCTTGCTTCAGGCCATATATGGATTTCCTTAGCTTGCATCCCAAATGTTCCTCGCCTTCCACAACAAAACCTTCCGGTTGTGTCATGTAAACGTGCTCATACAAGTCTCCATTCAGGAATGCAGTTTTAACGTCCATTTGGTGCAACTCTAAATCAAAATGTGCTGTGAGCGCCATTATGATTCTAAATGAATCTTTAGTTGAGACAGGAGAAAAGGTTTCATTATAGTCAATGCCTTCTCTTTGTATAAACCCTTTCGCCACAAGTCTCGCCTTAAACCTTTCGACATTCCCTTTGGAGTCACGTTTTGTTTTGTAGACCCATTTGCAGCCTACTGTTTTGGCTCCATTAGGAATTTCTACTAAGTCTCATACATCATTATCGCCCATAGACTTAATTTCATCTTTCATGGCATCTAGCCACTTGGATGAATCCTTACTCTTGATAGCTTCCTTATAAGAGCTAGGATCATCTACCTTTCCAAGATTATCTTCATTTAAATAAACCTCATAATCACTTGGAATAGCAGATCTCCTCACTCGTTCTGATCTCCTGACGGGTTCATTAGCAGGCTCATCAGGTTGTTCATTAACTGTCACAGAGGGCTGTGAAGACTCATCATTAGGTATCACACTTGTATTTTCAGAGCCCTCAATTGAAGGAGTAGCCACAGAATTAACTGGAGATGCAACAGGAGTTGCAACTACAGGATCAACTGTGGGCACAACCACTTGGGGCACAGGAAAATCAGTCGGTCGGATTAGCGGTGAAGCAACATAAAATCGCTTCTCCTCAAGATCAATTTTTCTGGGCTCCAAATCCCCTCTGATGCCATCATTTTCCAAGAACACAGCGTGCCTTGTCTCTACAAATTTTGTGGTACGATCTGGGCAATAGAATCGGTACCCTTTAGACCTGTCAGGGTAGCCAATAAAATGGCAACTCACAGTCTTGGAATCTAATTTCCCAATTTGTGGGTTAAATACTTTAGCTTCAGCTGCACAACCCCACACATGGAGGTAGTTCAAACTTGGTTTTTTCCCAGTCCATAATTCATAAGGTGTTTTAGGCACTGATTTACTGGGAACCCGATTGAGTATATGTGCAGCGGTCTTTAATGTTTCCATCCATAACTTTACTGGTAAAGTGGAGTAACTCAACATACTTCGAACCATGTCCATAAGTGTGCGGTTTCTTCTTTCCGCTACTCCATTTTGCTGGGGATCACCAGGCATTGCGTACTGGGCGACTATACCATTTTCTTGTAGGAACCTCGCAAAAGGACCAGGAATCTGCCCATAAGTTGCGTGTCGCCCATAATACTCTCCCCCACGATCCGAGCGCACTACTTTAATCTTTAGATTGTGTTGATTTTCAACTTCAGCCTTAAATATCTTCAATTTATCAAGTGCCTCCGATCTTTCTTTAATAGGATAGATATAACCATAACGTGAGTAATCATCAGTGAACGTAATAAAAGAATCATAACCATCCATTGATGTCACAGGGAAAGGACCACATATGTCGGTATGAATTAATTCCAAAATTCCTGTGCTTCGAGTAGCACATTTCTTTATTTGCTTTACATACTTGCCTTTGATACAATCGAGGCAATGATCATCCGAATCATTAAAGTCTAAAGGGTGGAGAATTTCTTCTTTAATGAGACGTTCAATTCTCCCCCTCGAAATGTGGCCCAAACGACATGCCACAATTTCGACGAAGTCTCATCAATTCGCTTGCGCTTTTTATTCACATCACATACATTCATGGATATAGGAGAATCTTGCAGGGATAACATATAAAGCTTGTCGTGTCGGATGGCACAACCAACATTATCATTATTAAAAAATAAATCAGACACTTTCCATGTCCAAAATTACAAGAATATCCATCATTATCTAATAATGAAATGGAAATTAAGTTTCTTCTCATCGAGGGAACATAAAGAACATCATTAAGTTTCATTACAAAACCATTATTCAAAACTAAAGAAACCGATCCAATAGCTTGAATTTCGGCTTCCATCCCATTAGCCACTCTTAGGCTTCTTTCCCCTCTGAGACTTCTCAACATATGTAATCCCTTTCTTGGCGAGCTATTTCAGCCATCCAGGACAATCATCTTTGAAATGGTCCTTCGACTGACAAAAGTAACACTCATCACTTTTCTTCTGTCCATTTGAGCTTCCAGGACCTGAAACATTTTTAGGCGCCTTAGGATGCTGTGGATGCTGTGGCTTTTGTGGCTTATGATAAGGGGAGTAGGCTTGCTCCTTCTTTCCTTTTCCTTTGTAGCCACCTCTATTTCTAGAGGGACCAGCTTTATTTGAGGAGCCGACTTGATTCACAAAATCAGTAGCCCCTTCAGCTTTGAGCCTCTCTTCCTCCTGAGAAACATTAGCGATCAATTCGCTCATGGTCCACTTGTCCTTAATGGTGTTATAGTTCACCTTGAAAGCTTCAAACTGCTTAGGAAGAGACATCATAATGTAATGGACAACGAAACCATCAGAAATTGCCATGTCCATTGTCTTAAGTCTGGCAGCAATATTGATTATGGTCATAATATGCTCACGGATATTTCCAGTACCATTGTACTTAGTGTTCATGAGCCTGTGCATCAGTGTAGTAGCATAAACTTTAGAGGACCCCTTAAAGTGATCCTCGATGAAGGACAAATAGTCCTTTACCCTTTCCTTTTCAGGGATTGCTCCCCTTATGGCTTCACTGATGGAGTTCTTCATTATAGCAAGTGAAACACGGTTAGACCGCTCCCACTTCTCAGCACTAGTTTTATATTCCTTCATTTTGTCATCAAATTTGATCTCCCCTTCAATGGGAGCGACAAGCTCATCGAACCTGAACGCGTAGTCCAGATCCAAGAGCTGAAAAGTCGTCATAAGTGTAAACTTCCATTTCTGGAAGTTACTGCCGTTAAGTGGCTCAATAGCATTAACTTGAGCAGAAATAGAAGCGGCTGAAAAATTTAAAATTTACATTAGGAAAAACGCATAATTAATTTGCATGGAAGTTAACCTTACGTTGGTATGGTTAACAACATGCTCATAAGAATTTTTCGTATCACCGTTGGGCGGAAACGAAAAATTTAACATAATTTTAATCATGCAATTACAATTAACGTTGGTCAAAGAGTAATAGCATGAAAAATTGGACATAATAACAAACATAATTGATAACATGCAATTACAATTAACGTTGGTCCAAAAGTAATAACATGTAAAATTAAACATAATTCTCTAATTGAATTTCTCGTTGGTTCCATTCAATTAGAGGCAGAACATCACGCAGCAGAAAAGAGCATAATATTTCAGCAGCTTAAAGACATTATTCAGTAATATTTTTCATGAGCGACATCAAATAATCATTATTAAACATTAGGCATATCATAAATATATGAAAAATACACTGAAAATAAAAACCCAACAGCCTGAAGTATATACCATAAATCAATTTCAGGTATATATACATGAAATATATACTGAAAAAACATAAGATTACGGCTGTTGGGCCAAAAACCCAACAACCCCTTTTTTCGGCCCGTGAACCAGTCTTGCGGCTCCACCGGCCCATCAGTCAGCCACCGGCCCATCAATCCTTCCCCCCAGGCCAACATCCTGCCGGCCCATCCCGCAGCCCCGCCTTTCATCACGCCCGTCCATCAGATCGGACGGCTCACGCCCACCACAGCCGAGACAAAACTGCCCTCAAACCCTAACCCTAGCTCATTATGCGCCGGTTCATTCCGAAAAAAACGGAGCACAGGCAGCGGCGGGCGCGCGACTGGCGGCGCGGAAGGGGGTTAGCGGCGACGGCGGTCCGCACACGGCGAGCGGCACCGGCGGGGCGGCGGCGCGCGGCGCACTGGGCGGCTGCGCGGCGGCTCCGACAGCACCATGGCGGGGCAGCGGCGGGAGGCGCAACCCGCACGGGGCGCAGGCGACGCAAAGCGGCGGCCGCGCGGCTCCCACATGGAGGCGGCGGCGCACGGCGAGGCGCCCGCGGAGCGCTGACGGCAAGGCGGCGCGACGGCGCGGAGCGGCGGCGAGCCGGGCTCGGCCAGAGCGGCGGCTCCTCGCACGGCGCGGCGACCGCACCCGTGAGTCCCAATCCTTCCTTTTTTTTGTTCTTCCCGATCCAAAAAAATACATTTGATTGATTTGGGGATTCTAGGGTTTCGGGATGGTGGATCTTTGGGGATTTTCTTAAGGCTTTGCATAATTTCTTGATTCCCCTCCTTCTAAATTGCTAGCCGAACCAAAAATTGAGCCATAATCCAGTGTTCGGCTATGGTAATTAGGGTTCATGAAGATTTCTAGGGCCTCTCTGATACCAAATGTGTGCTTAAGGGAGTCTTAACATAATCATTAGTCATAACCCTAGAACTGAACAAGAACACCTAGACTTGAGGAGTTAGGGGACTTACGGTCGCCGATGAACGCCATGAGCGAAGACCCGTGCCTGCGTGATGCAGGCGTGAGGTAGAGTCGGTGAAGACCGCAGTGTCGCCGGTGTGCAGGGTGTCGCCGGCGGAGTCCTGCAGAGGCGGCGGTGAAGGCCTTCCCGTTGCTAGCAGCGCGCAATAGATCGGGTATCACTTAGGGTTTCTTCGGGGTGTTGAACTCTCACGGGAACGTCGTTCATAGTGAGAGGTCGGTGCCCTTAACCTTATATATAGCGCTGTTGCAACGGGGGACCGTGACCAATATGGTAAGCTCCCCCGATCAGGGCACGTGGACGTGGGTGTCACCCCACGTCTCCCTCTCCTGGCCGTTTGGCCTAGATCAATATCCAACAGATCCAACATAAAATGTCACCGGTGTCACTTGCCTTGAGTAGTTTGATCATTTACAATCAACATAAGCCATAAGGGAACATAGAGATTTCTTTGGTCTTTTGTCGGTAAGCGTTGGTGTTACATGACACTAGTGAATACACGTGGATTCACCCTGATGACCGTTGTGGTCCGCAAATACTAAATCAGTGAAATAATGCAAAACTAGCTGAATGTCCGTGCGTTGCTACGGATTTTTAAAATTTATCATTCTACGAGGAACGGAAGAACTACCTATATGTGGATTTGGATGGTTGATCTTTGATCGAATGGCTAAGAAGAGAGGAGGAAAAACGGACCGACAACCACTAACTCATATTTTTATAATAGTAAAGAAAAGAGTGGAAAAAATCTTTTTGAGTTTTTTTATTCTTCTAAATTGGACCCCTAATGCTAATGAGAAGTCTCCTCGAACTCAACACTCCCGAGGTCCCAAGGCCAAGATTTCCAATAATTGAGCGTACAATCTTCTTGATTATGCCCATTTGAAACTCAGGGAAAATCGTACGTAGGATTTGAAACTCAGGGAATCCCAGCTCGAACAGTTGAACTCAGTTACGGACATGTCTGAGCTTCTAGCTGCTCACATCACTCGCTGATCTCATCTTTGCACATCTTGACAGTTTCTTTTTTTTTTTGCTCTGACAGTAGTCCAGGACAAGTTTTCTCTTCGCATGCAGTACTAGACTGTTGCAGGTTACTGTACTAGCCGTGTCCTGACCAAGATGACCATTGTGGTCTGCAAACATTAGATGAGTGAAATAATGCAAAATGGAAATTTTTTAGTTTTGTTATTCTATTAATTCTATCCAACCCTGATAACTATCATGTTTTCTACGAAATTCGGGTGAAACTCTTGGCATGACCTTGCCAGTGTAGCCGTGTAGGCCTGTCCACACATGCGAATGTGTCGAATGTTCAGAACATGCTAGTGGAGGGTGGCGTCGATCGGCTTGGCCCACCTGTCAGCTGATCTATAGGGTGGGACCCCCCTACCGCTCACCGCCGGTAAGCCGCTGGTGAGATTTTGACCCTACTTTAAACGATCTTTGCTTTTAACTTTTGAAACATGTTGATTTCTTAATTTTATATTTTAGGTTTTTTACTTTTTTTTTCATCTTATTTCTTTATATTGTCCATGATAATTTTTTTCTTTTTTTAACTCTAATTATTTAGAAAAAAAGTTAACAACTGTTATAGTATTTTTTCAATTGTTACAATATTATTTTAGTCACTATAGTAAAAAAAGATCAGGGTTAGCCGGATCTGATGAGGGAGAAGAACTGTAGGGGGGTGGGGTTAAACTTGGAAGATTCCTATATACGTACAGCATCCATACGTCCTGTGAGAATTCTTTTGCTCCACTGCTACCGACTTTTCACCCACTTTTGCCATCATGTATGTAAGTAATACGAGTACAACGTGCAGCCTATAGGAATGCTTGGTCAAATACCAATAACATAGAATGCTTTTGCTTTTGCCAAAGAATTCTTTTGATCTTTTTAGCTTCTCCAAAAATAAAAACAGATGAGGTGTTTTTTAAAATGAATTTTTTAAACAGTTTTTAAGTATAAAATCGCATACGTCGTCTGTGTCAGCGTCTCTAAAATTCGCTATCATCAGTAGCGGAGTTAGGAATTTTTTGAAACCTAGACAAGCTAAACTACGACGAGTTTGTCTAAGATAATATGATCTTCAACCTCACTAACTATAGAGAAGTTCTACCGCGCTTTCGTCGACGAGCCTAGGTGGCTGTCCGGGGTCACCGGATGGTGGCTCCGCCAATAGGTATTATCTCGAAAACATAGATAAAAGTCATTGATCCTAGTTAGGGATGGAAACAGGTTGGATAAGATCGAATAGTCTCAAATATGAATACGAATCTATTTTTTTTAATGAATACTAATATGAATTTGAATATTCTTGAATACGAATACGAATCAAATGTCGTAACGGATGCGACTTTGAATCGAATACGAATGCGAATACAAATATTATTAAATACAGATATAAATATTTTTGAATATAAATATTTTCGAATACAGATTTTGTTTGCCATATTCGTATTTTCTCGAATACGAATATCAAATAAAACAGATTATCTATTTGTTATACATTACTGTTTTCCCCCTCTAGACCAAGAGCACGGAAAAGCAAGGTCAACAGAGCACAAACACAACTAAAAGAGCACACATGGCAAAAAGTAGAGAAAAAAACTAAAAAAGCAGCAAGAATTCGACCAAAAGTTGCTTGCTTCGCAAAAGACCGCGACGCAAGCCTGAGCGCGCCACGCAAAGCGATACCACCAACCCGCCGCGCAAAAGCGAAAATAAAAAAACAATTTGTAGATTAAAAGTGCGTACTCCTCCTCAGCTCACGAGACGCGACACCCTCGCCGCTGCTCGGCCCCACCTGCCAGCCTGTAGCCTCTCTCTCCACCACGCGTCCACTTCACATATAAACAATCTCCCTCTCTCGCTCCCCTCCACTGGTAATCCAACCCCACCTCCATTTTCACTCCACCACCGCAACAGCAGCAGCAACCACCACCTAATCCCGGCCGCCGCCGTCGCACACATGGGCGCGCTGGCCTTTGGCGCCGTCCTCCTCTTCCTCGTCGTCGCCTCGGCGGCGCCGGAGCAACCTACATTGCCCTCCTCCCCGGTCGCGGCGGGAGGCAGCGGCGGGGGGAGTAACGGCAGCAGCAGCAGCACGGGGGTGAACTCCAACTCGGTGCTGGTGGCGCTGCTGGACTCGCACTACACGGAGCTGGCGGAGCTGGTGGAGAAGGCGCTGCTGCTGCAGACGCTCGAGGACGCCGTCGGCCGGGGCAACGTCACCATCTTCGCGCCCCGCAACGAGGCGCTCGAGCGGGACCTCGACCCGGAGTTCCGGCGCTTCCTCCTCGAGCCCCGCAACCTCAGGTCGCTCCAGCAGCTGCTCCTCTTCCACGTCCTCCCCTCCCGCCTCCACGCCGCCGCCTGGCCCTCCTCGGCGCACTCGCACCCCACGCTCTCCGGCGAGCGTCTCGACCTCGCGGCGGGAGCAGGCAACGGGGCGATGCGGGTGGGCACCGCGGCCGTCACGCGCCCCGACGCCGTGGTGCGCCCCGACGGCGTTATTCACGGCATCGAGCGCCTGCTCGTCCCTCGGTCCGTGCAGGAGGACTTCAACCGCCGCCGCAGCCTCGCCGCCATCTCGGCGGTGCTCCCCACTGGGGCCCCCGAGGTGGACCCGAGGACGCACCGACTCAAGAAGCCGGCGCCGCCCGTGCCCCCCGGCGCGCCGCCGGTGCTGCCGATCTGGGACGCCATGGCGCCCGGGCCGTCCATCGCGCCGGCGCCGGCTCCGGGGCCCGGGTCCGGGAAGCACCACTTCGACGGGCACAGCCAGGTGAAGGACTTCATCCAGACGCTGCTCCTCTACGGCGGGTACAACGAGCTGGCCGACATCCTCGTCAACCTGACGTCGCTGGCAACCGAGATGGGGCGGCTGGTGTCGGAGGGCTACGTGCTGACGGTGCTGGCGCCCAACGACGAGGCCATGGCGCGGCTGACGACGGACCAGCTCAGCGAGCCCGGGTCGCCGGAGAACATCCTCTACTACCACATGATCCCCGAGTACCAGACAGAGGAAAGCATGTACAACGCCGTGCGCCGGTTCGGGAAGGTCAGGTACGACACGCTCCGGCTGCCGCACAAGGTGACGGCCAGGGAGGCCGACGGCTCCGTCAAGTTCGGGCACGGCGAGGGCTCCGCCTACCTCTTCGACCCGGACATCTACACCGACGGCAGGATCTCCGTGCAGGGCATCGACGCCGTCCTCTTCCCGCCCGACGACACGGCCAAGGGCGGCGGCGCCTCGTCGGGAGCTGCCGCGCCCGCCAGGAAGGCCCCCGCCGTCACCGGCACCGCCAAGTCCAAGCTCCGACGAGGTCAGTAAATAAATCAACTCGTCTTACACTCTGTACGTGCATTAGACTCAGCTGTTACAAATTGACGCGGTAAATTTAGAGATCTAGCAAGAATCGTTGTGATTAGCAGTAGAACAAAGAGAGGGTTACGTAAAAGATGCTAAAAAAATGCCACATGTCTCTGTTCGTCGTAGCGCTATTCACGCATCTCACCAACAAATTTCGTGGTGTTAATTAAAATAAGTACCCCTAGTGGTACACCGTAACCACTTGAGCGAGCCCAAGCCTCCCATCTTTAATCACCTCCTTAATGGTCATCGTTGGCTTCGAGCCCGGTCCTAGCTGTGTCCCTGGTGGGTGGGGCCCGCCTGGCGGAACGGAGCGGCGTACTAAATGCTGTGCGAGTGGGAACAGTATTTTAATCCGAGGCACGTCATTCCGGTGGGTGGAAACGGAGCGTGGCACGGTGCCGTAATTACTGCCGCTGTGGGGGGGAGGGGAAGGGAAACCGCGTCGGGCTGTAGTGTACGGTGAGACAGCGGGTGCTGAGCTGTGCTTTGACGTCGATGGCTCGACTCGACGGGTGGTGATTGGAGGTGCGCCTGAGCTGGCCCCGCGCTGTCGGTGACTCAGACCAGGTGCCGTGGTGGCGCGCGCACCGAGGTGTGCTTCTCGTGAGGGTCTGTCTGTACTGTGCTGGCTGACGCGTGGGGCCTTGCTACCTTGGCTGGCCCCGCTTGTCGGTGCCAGGGCATATTTCGTCTGCATCTCATCTGCTGCATAACCATGACATGCCCGTTTTCAGTTTTTGGCTTTTTTTACAGTAATTAACGTACTTTATTTAAACTAGTTAATTGTAATACATACTGTATCGATTTCATTTATATCGGTAAAAACCACACGTGAGTTTCAGTTACTCTATAATCTCTCACACAAAAAGCTACAAGTCACAGCCATAAGCCGTAGCAAAAAAAAAAAGCCTATAAACGGCCTTGTTGTAGTGGAGTCTTGAGGTATTTTCTGTTTATCTTTTCCTTAAACAAATAAATAAGATGATTTATTAGTCAGTATTTTAAGTAGCTTATCAGCGGTTTATCGATTTTCGATTTGTTTACACAAATGCTTATGTTAAGGTCAAAAAATCATAAGTCATGAACCCACCTTGAGTCTTGAGAAATTTTTTTTACGATTATAAGGTAAATACGTACACACTTAGGTGGTGATCGGTTCGACTGAAAAGCTCGTGGCTTATGGCTGAAAACACTGTAGCTGGCTGAAAAAAGCACTGTAGCTGACAGAGGCTTATTTAGCATAATTAAATTAAAAAAATTAAAAATAAAAAAATATGTTAGCCCATTACGTATAATACAAACAAATACGGGAAAAAAGAACCGGCAAAAAAGCTCAACAAAAAGCCAAAAGTTCAGAAAAAGACGAAACTTATGAATAGTGAAAAATAAGCCAGAAACCAGAAGCCGAAGCCGAGTTGATCAGGAAACGCTAGTGTCCCCTTAGCACACACTCAAACAGAATAAGACTAGGGATAAATATGTGATCTCACAAAATTTCTACTGAAACGTACTCACGTGTGCATAATAATAATTGAGGGGAGTAGTAGTGCTTAGTTTTTTAATGGCCTTGCAAAACATGATCTTTAGTAAAATCGTCTTTTTCTTTTTCCGTTTAATAATTATACTTTGCAAGATTCGAATATTGCAATGGCAGTGACTACATGATTAGTACATTTTGACAATTATCATCTGGAATGCACAAGTCTTTGCTAGAGTTAACAAAGTAGCAGTACTCGAGAAACAATAGGATATGTTTGGTGCGAAGATGACAAGCCTCCATTATGGTGTCCTTTGCAAGCAAAAGATGACAAGCCTTGCTACTTACTGTGCTAGCAATATTTCATGGGCATCAGGTGTGCTGATGCGACAGGGTACCTGTAATGTCACAGAACCGATCTAACAACAACTCTAAAAATATAAACTTACATCTCAATTGGTCTTATTGTTGGCATCTCCTTGGTTGGTCACTATGCTTACTGTTAATTCATCCAGGTCACAGTCTTTGTTCTCTCCTTGGTTTGGTGTATGCAGGGAAGTTGTTGGAAGGGGCGTGCCAGATGATGTCCGTCTTCGGTCAGCGATCCCGATTCGCGAGCTGCCAATAGACCACGGATGGATGGATCATCGATAAGTATGTATATCTGCTTTGCTTTTGCTTGCCTCATGACGCTTAAAGATGAACCGAAACGAAGATCACGGACGATAGATGGATGGTTGGATGCATGGATGGACAGAGATTATTTTGGTTTTCAGCTTAATCTAGAGGAAAAAAATAATAAGGGCGTACGAGGAGGCAGCAAGACATATCGGATGGCAGAGCTGCTGGTTGGTTGTTGGAGCGTCAGGAATGGGGAGGGAAGGAAGAAACCTGCTTGTACTGGAGATCAACATCGATGCTATGTATAGGAATTAAGCTTTCTTTTTTTATTTGTTTTATTTGTTGTTTATGATGTTCATGATAATGAGGAATTCCCAAATATGAATAGCGTTCATGGATCATTATCTTCGTCTCTGTTTCTGCACCTTTTTTTTTGGGTGCATTTTGTGTCTACAAAAATTACGAAGTCGCGGCTGGTTCGTCCTCTACTCTTTAATGAATTGGAGTATCACTCGGGAGGAACCTGCATGATCGATCGCCATTGAATAATTATGGGGGTGGGATTCTCTCAAAAAGCACTCAAGAAATGATGATAATCCTGAGCTAAAAGAGGTCCAATGGATTAGCCATGTAGCTTTAGGGCATGTTCGGAAGGCCAGTTTTAGGCCCAAACCCGGTGTAAATTACAGGCCCGGAAAAGAATTGATATTGGGCCGTAAAAGGCCACTTGGATTGGCATTAGCCCCGCTCAGTTGGGCTGAAAAACTGTAGCTTATGACTGAAATCGCATTGTAGCGGCTAAAATTTTACTGTAGCTGAAGGTGACTTATTTAGCGTAATTAAATTAAAAAAAATTAAAAATAGAAAAAAAAATGTTAGCTCATTACGGACAACGCGAACGAATACGGGAAAAAAGAACCGGCAAAAAACTCAAAAAAGGCAAAAGTTCAAAAAAAGACGAAATTTATGAATAGTAAAAATAAATCAGAAGTCAGAAACTGAAGCTGAAATAAACGGGGCTATAAAAAGCATCTCCTCGGGCCCTTGTTATTCTACGGAGGTTGTCGGGAGTTATCATCATGGCATGTATGATCGAGAGCTACTCGTCCTCTGATTCATAAGTCCTCGGTGTTCCGCTGCTACTGTAATTGCCGAGGAAAACGACGACCACCACCTCGAAATCCATCTCCAGTGCAAGCAGCAACGGGGAACACCGACATGATTGTGTTATGTTCATCTTTTCTATATCCAATTTGATTTGCTGCTCAATCTTGCTTTTTATTCACCATGAAGATTATTACAAGTTTGTACAGCATGAGGCAGGGCTGTTTGTACCTATCACTGTAATCCAAACAACAAATTACTAGTAAAAATATATACAGGGTAATTGAGGGATACCTAGTGCACAGGGAATTGCTGGCGTTTTCTAAGTCGGTTGTTAAAGTATTCGGAAGTTGCCAAGCAGGCCTTAAGCTTTTTCAATGAAAACTGATCGATCCTGTTTGGTGAAGGCATCCCCAGACCATATGTTAAACATGGCCCAACCGACACAATGGTGTTTTCTCTATGGAATATAAATTTCGATTCAGATTTCATCTAAAACTAGTCAAATGCTTGTATGTTGCAACGGAATCACAAAAGAGGGTGATGCAAAGAACAAACACGATCGATTCTTGTACCAATCATTCTTACCATGCCAAGAAGGTAACAGGCGTCGAGATTGCTAGTATTCGTGCAACAGAACCAGTGTGCCAGTTCAACTTTCTTGCTTTGCCTGCACATGGTGAAAAATTATCCAAACTTTTGCATCTGGTATATCAGCATCTCCTGTGGTTCTAAAATAATAACATGACACATGTCATATAATCTAGTAGCTAGGATATGATCTGCACCTAGAATAGGCTTGGTTGACTTGATGTGTTGATAGCGATTAGCAGTATTCATCTTTGTAATGTAACCTTAGATAACTCAGCACACCAATTGAACTTCTTACACCTGACGAAAGCATAAAAGCAAGAGTCACACGATCAAAATAAAAAAGGAAGAAGGCTACGGTAAAATATTTCTAAACATTTTCAAGTTCAAATAAGATAATTTCTCCGGTTTTTATCTCATAAGAACATGCCCATATTCAAACAAGATAGTAAAAATCAATGTAGATAACACAGAAATAACTACCTATACTTGAATCACACAGCTGAGGACATCGGTGACATTTTATTTCCACAATGAGCAACATATGGTGAATAAGAAGAGACAATTGGAATGGGTTTTTGGGGGGGGGGGGGTGAGGCATCTAACACTAATGAAGATCTAATACAATTTTGTATTTACATATTCCATTAAAAAAAGCAGTACTATTTGCACATGAGCTCGACATGGAAACAAAGTTATAGATCAAAATAATCACCTGTTGCTACCTAAAACCCAGCTCAGCATAAACTTTTGTAAGCTATAATCAATATGCTATGATCTACTATAGCAGGTGAACATAAACGACTACCAATCGGCTTGTTGTAACTGCCAACACTGTACACCACGAATTCTCCTTTCACTAAATTCCACAAGAACGAGCCCAAAAAATCCAATCCTTTTATGCTTAAGACACAGACAAACAAACAAACTAACTAATTCTTGATGTAAGAAATCCCCTCTGACCCTAGAACTACTTGCCTCCTTACCAGGAGCCAGAGACACCATCGACATGGTCATCGGTGATGCAGCCGGCGTTCATGACCTCATCGGCGGCAGCGGCGTCGACGGCCTCGTGCGCTGCGAGCCAGTGGCGGAATCAGGGGGGCTAGCAGGGGCCGTGGCCCCCCCAACACAGTAAAATTTTTTAATACCCTTGTAAATATTTCAGTGCACAACACAGTAAATCATCAATTCATCCATTTCTGATCATAATATAGTAATTTTTCGTTATGAATACTAACTACATATATAAAAACATTGAAAAAACCGTTGAGACATACATTTGATGTATATATTTATCACACTTATGAGGTGTCATCATGTTTACCCGGCCCCCCTTAATCAAAATTCTTGGTTCTGCCACTGTGCGAGCGAGTTGCTCTGCAGCAGGATTGGGCCTCGGTACCTCTCCTCCCCGCGGATGGCGCTCATGTCCCTCTCTAGCAAAACCACCTCGAACCCGTTCCGCTTGTCCGCGAGCGCGAAGACCTGGCCGCCAATGCCCCCGCCGGCCACCAGGACGTGCGCCTTACGCTCCGGAGCCGACATTGCCACTTTCTTATCAAAAAAGAAAATAGCAACTATACAATGGTTTGACGTAAATAGAATTTTCTACCACCCAATGGATCATGATGTTACACAGAGAGAGATGTTAATCTAACAAACTGCATATAATTACTTTTGGATATGATATTTTGAATGACCATTAAGGCCAATTTTGCATGTCTTCAGAAACATGGCAAAATTGTAGCATTCGCACAACGAAATGGAGAAAATGCACAAACTATTAATTTCATGAACAACAGCTCTAAACATAATCAGATTCCAAGCTCCACAAAACCTAACCTCCAAGAGAAGTAATCCCCAGTGAAATAGGATAGATAAGGAATCCTTCATGTTATGTCATCTCCTACAAATACGTTCTAGAGGAAAATGAAAGGTTTTGTAGTGACAAACACTATTTTTTGAACCATAATATCTCACCAGGACTATCTTTTTGGTAACCAACAATCAACCCTAAGACCTGAACTACACAACTGCTCCCAAAGGTCTTTTCTCAAAAGATCTTAAATTCATAGTAAAAAAAGATGTGGAAACAAGAACCTCTGATAAAGCATTAACTAACAAGCAAACACCATGCAGCCCTCCAGAAACGTTGTAGCACCAAAACCAACTTAACAGAGTTTGAACTTATAACAGCTTTTCTTAATGGAAAGTTGGAGGAAGAAATCTATATGGATAAACCGGATAGTTTTGTAATTTCTGGACAGGAACATAAAGTATGCAGATTATTAAAATCCTTGTATGGCCTAAAACAACACCTAAACAATGGCACGAGAAGTTTGACAAAACTTTGACATCCGCTGGCTTCGTTGTAAATGAAGCTGATAAATGTGTATATTACCGTTATGGTGGGGGGGGGGGGGTCAAGGAGTGATCTTATGTCTGTATATAGATGGCATACTTATATCTGGAATAAACACGGCCGTAATTGACGAAGTCAAATCTATCTTATCTCGGTATTTTGATATGAAGGACTTGGGAGAGGCAGATATCATTATGAATATTAAATTGATCAAAAGCGAGGATGGGATCACTTTGAATCAATCCCATTATGCTGAAAAAATATTGAGTCAGTTCGGTTTTAAAAATTATAAAGTTTCTCCAACACCCTATGATGGAAAAACACCCTATGATGCAAGCATTAAGTTTCGAAAGAACTAGGGGTTAGGAAAAGATCAATTAAGATATTCACAAATTATTTGATCACTCATGTATTTAGCTGGTGCCACAAGACTTGACATTTTATTTGCTATGAGTAAATTAAGTCGGTTTACTTCTAACTCAGGAGATGATCATTGGGAGACACTTGAAAGAGTGTTGCGCTACTTGAGGAGCACAACATCTTTTAGAATTCATTATACTGGATACCCTTCTGTATTAGAATGATATAGCGACTCCAATTGGATCTCTCATACAGATGAGATCAAAGCTACAAGTGGTTATGTGTTTACTTTAGCTGGTGCTACAGCTTCATAGAGATCTTGCAAACATACTATATTAACAAGGTCAACCATGAAAGCAGAACTTGTAGACTTGACAGAGCCACTGTTGAGGCTGAATGACTAAGAGAGTTTCTGTTGGACTTACCATTGGTTGAGAAACTAATACCGGCAATCCTAATGTAATGTGATAATCAAACAGTGTTGGCCAAAGTCACAAGTACAAAGTACAATATGAAGTCCTCTAGACATGTGAAGCATAAGCTTAAATCTGTCAGAAAACTAAAAAACTCTAGAGTGATTGTTGTAAACTATATTCACACTGAGAAAAATCTAACAGACCATTTTACAAAGGGAGGGGTTAGCATGGGAAGCGATTTCTGTTGCATCTATGGACATGGGAATGAGGCCCATTTGAATTACATCACAATGGTAACCCATACCTTCTTGATCGGAGATCCCGTGATTTAGGCAATGGGAAAAACAAGTTGATGTTGTAACAAGAGAGTACATATTCATTATACCCATGTCCTAATAAATAGAACACTCTCGACTATATGGAAAGTTGGCATAATGGCTTAATGTATTATGTTGTCCAAATGAGGAAAATGTATTAGCCTGTATGATACCTAGAAATAATACACATATTTGAGCCTAACTGTGTGGTCGCAATTCACGAGAACGTGGCATTCTCTAGAAAGCTCATGAGAAGATAAGGGAGCATGACCATTTAATGCTCTATTTAGGCGTGGTTCATTGGCAGCCTAGTACCAGTTGAGATTTCAAATGAAATATGATTATGAAAAGCTGTGAATTCAAGGCATAGTCCATTCATCAGCTGTGAGAAGATGAATCTTGTCATTCTAGGTGCAAATTCAACCTGTACGGGACTTACACTAAAAGATTGGTATATTAACAGTACTTCAGCACAATATCTTTGATATCTTTTTGCTTATTGCTTTGGAATTGGTGAGAGATTGTTAGAAATAGGCCCATTTCGTATAATTCCAAAGCACGCATGGTTTAGTACCATATTACTAAGACAAGATGGAGGAGACCAATTTATAAGGTGGAGCCCTTGCTATTCCATGAATCATGTGACACATGGATGGGGATGGCATGTGGAGGGCTTTGGCTAATCACACACACGTGCACGCATGTGTATGCGTATTCGCGTATTTTTGCGTGAAAATCGCCAGACTTGTAACTTGCGACCGTGAGGTGATGTGGCGCGCCACTTGGCAAACCAAGTCCACCTTATTTTTTGTTGAACCATGTATCATATCTCTCCTTTTAACTGGTTATGGATTGATTAATTATCATTATTTAGTTTGAATATTATCAGTTACCAATGAATAATGAGGCAGTTACCCGTGAGTTAACACTGCTTAATCTATGATTTGATGAGGCAGTTACTAGTGAATAATTTTGTTTTAATCACAACAGTTACTAGTGAATAACTACAACGCCCTTATAAGGGCCTGGAGATGTCCAGGAAAAGAATAGAGCATTCCCCCCCTCCATTCTTTCTATATTTTCTTCTCTACGAACTTGTATTGTTGTGTTGCATCATCTGAACCTCGCTGACCTTTCTTCCCGGCGTGCACCTGGAAGGAGGGAGAGGAGCTATCTCTAAACCATTGCCGCAGAGAGTACCTGCACGGGGCGGCAATAAGATTTCTGGGCAGCGTATTTGCGTGACCACTCCTATATTGCATCGTCTACGTTCTGTATTGCATCAAGCCTGTGTTGCTTCTTGTTCTTCATCGAGCCCAGTAGTAAGTCATTCATGCATTCGTTCGACTTTGATACTATACTTTCTTATTCTGAAGTATGATGAGTAGTCTAGTGTTAATTGTGAGTTTTGCATCACTAGTTTATTGTTTTTGTCTCCTAGTAAAACTTGGAATTAAAATATTGCCCACATTTTCAACAGAATTTTCTCGGGCGCAATTGCATAGCCGAGTTTTCTGAATTTCTTTATTCTCTTTTTCTTCTTTCTTACTCTTATAAAATTGGTTACAAAGCTCCTTATTATATAGGCTAATATTCTTCGACTAATATGTGTACCCGGATTTCAAGTTGATCACGACTTTAACTTGAATAACATATGAAGACGGACTCTACTATGTCTCAGACGCGATATAAACTGTAGATCAAGATTATTTCCATCATACACACACTCATCTCAGCGGCCTTGCACCAATATTCTTTGGCGAGACTCGTCGTTGTCGAAGCAGGGATTACAAAAACCAGGCCCTTACCTCTTGCAGAGAGGGAGGCCAGAACTTGAGGGCCTCTTCCTCGCTGTCCACAAGTGCCGTGTTCAGTGATGCTACAACACTGATGAGGATTCCAGGTAGGGGTGGAAAACGATAACGGATAATTCGTTTTATCCGATATTCGTATCCGAGAAAACGTGAATGTGGTAAGCAAAAATCCGTATTCGAAAATGTTCGTATTCATATTCGACAATATTCGTATCCGTATTTGAGAATATTCGTATTCGCATTCGTATTCGAGAATATTCGTATTCGTATTCGAGAACATTCGTATTCAAAAATATTCGTATTCGAGAATATTCGTATTTGTATTACCGGGCATCCGGGCACATGGCGCAATGGCACAGGCGACAGCCGCATTGCGGCATTGGCGATTTAAGGCGCCAAGGCGGGAGGGACTGCGGGAGTCACGCGCGGGACGGCGGGAGGGACTCATTGGCTCACAGCTCACTACTATCATTCGGTCAACCGAGTGCGACTGTGCGAGTGGCTGTCTCAGGCTCTCAGCCGAGAGTTGGCATCTTGGCGAGTGGCGACTGGCGACTGCCTGGCGACGACGAGTACCGACTAGCCCTAGCCACCGCGCACGCGGCACGCCGCCTCCTCTTCCCTCCTCACCCTATCTCCGCGTGCCCTCTCTTCTCTCGCTCGGCCACTGTCTCGCCCACTCCCTCACTGTGCTTGCCCCATCCACATCGCTGTAGCCCAGCCATCGTCCCGCCTGCTCACTCGCTACTCGGTACTCGCCCCTATCCGCATCGGCGTCGTCCGTGGGAGGAGACACGATGGTTGTGGATCGTGGGGTGTTGTTCCTCTTCTTGGCCACTGCCCTGGTCAGACTCGCCTCTGCGTCTCCCTTCCTATCCAGTCCGTGCGTGTTCTTGTTCTGGTGTTTCTTGCTGTGTCGCTTGCTTGCGGCTTCTAATGAGTTTGTTTTGCTTTCTGCTGCTTGAACAGATAGCGTGTTCTAGGTGAGCACCGGATCTACGGGGAGGAGCTTGCTATAGGCTAATAAGAGTACATTTCCTTCTCCTTCTTGTTCAGTTCTACACTTTAAGCTAGTGATGGATTTGAGATAGGTGTGGGGTTGGAGGGATTTGATCTGAAATCGAACTAGATGACAGAAGGTTGGGTTAGAAGTTGATTCTGTTAGATATTCCACTGCCCTTCCATGGCCGGGGGCAAGTTGCGGTTGTATTGTTGTGTCCTGTTTTTTCTTCGTAGTGCATCTAACGTGTTCGACAGAATGCCTTGCCTACATCCAGGGCGGCGAGTTCTCCCAAGACGTCAAGGTCTCTAAGCAAGGTCAATCAACCACACCTCCCTACCGTGAGTAAGAGCCAGAGGAATTACTAATGTTTTGTTGGGAAACTTTCTGTTGGGGAAATATAAAATTTTCAAGTTTTTGTGAGATTCACTCCATTGAAATGTAATCATGCATTCATGCCAGAGGAATTGCTAATGTTTTGCGTAAACTATGATGCCAAATATTGATGAGTAATTATTCATGATTGGGCAAATATTGACAAGGAATCGTGTTCTAATTGAACAATAGGATGACTAGTTAGCTCGTCATAAGTTGCCCAGTAAGATGCCTTTTTAAACTTCTCTGAATTGTCATTTTGTACTTGCGTATGGTTGTTCTTAAGGTGTCTCTAATTTTCTTCCGGCAATAGCCTGCTCATTTTTATCTATATCTGAATATTTTACTCTATTTAATGGTTCCTTGTATCATAGATGATATTGGACAAGAAGATAGTTGCGCTCCTATTTTTAGTTGTATAGCTATTGACACATTCAAGGTCTGCAGGTCTCAAGCTCGTTTTGAGAGGTTTGCTGATTTGCTTGCTTCAGATACCTTGAAGTCTGGTACCAAGGAACAAGGCTCCAGTGGGAATGCTGGTAATGAAGATCCGTATAATGATTATGAAATGAGCCCAAGTGATCAACGACACAATCATGTTTCAACAGCTAAAAGAAGGTCTATCGCCCTCTCAACAAGCGAAGAAGGAGAAACTGGTAACACCTTGACGAGATTTTTGGAGACATGAACTTTAGTCTGGAATAGCATCGTTTATCCATATCTATCTTAACACTGCCAAACTAGTTATTATCTAGTGTCTATGATTTTCCTCTCATTGGCATACAAATGCTCTACATCTATTTAGTTTTTAATGTCATTGTAGAAACTAATAGGGTATCGTGTTCCCTCAAGGTATCAAAATTAAATGGCACTCTCAGTTAAATATTGTTAAGACATTGAATTCATTTGTCCTTTATAACATGTTATATTTCCTGTTTGAACACATGGGCTGTTGTCTTGGATATGTACATCTCTTGTTATTAGCAATTGATGTTTCTAGGTCGTGGAGGATATGAACTTTATTTATTAATATTTGTGATGATTGTTTGTTGATGAAATTTCAAATGTCAAATTTTGAATTTAAAACCACTAATCGGAAAAACCGGTCGATTACAACATTCGTAGGAGGATATTCGTATTCGACCGAATTAAGCATATATCCGATTCGAATTCGTTACGATATTCGATTCGTATTCGTATTCGAGAATGTTCGAATTCGTATCCATATCCATTTTAAAAACATGAATCCGTATTCGTATTTCAGACTATTCGACCGTATCTGATCCGTTTCCACCCCTAATTCCAGGCACCACCGTGACAAGCTTTTTCCCCATCTATTCTGTACGTTGGCTTCTTGGAATTTTAGAAGGACTATGTTGTAATTTTTATTTTCTTAGCGGTCCTTTATGTAAATGTGTTGATATACCTACAACTGCTGCTTCGAATGGAACCCGAGTGCTCTAGACCTTCTGGGTCGCCTTGCCTTAAAAAAATTGTTAGGGAGATCGGACACTTTTTTTATAATATCTTTAGTGTATTAAACTGATATCGATTTAAAGTCATACTACGTAAGTATTCTAGAAATTAATCTTGTTTTTCTCTATGAATTGAACTGATCCCTACTAATAACCGAGACACACGTTACATTAAAATACCACAAAATAATAATATCCTCTCTTAACCGCACTCTCTTCCATGTAGTTATTTAATACTCATATGAATACCGACCAGCGCAGGCTCGCATCGGATCCCCTTTGTGGAATGCTCCTCCCCTCTCCGCAGCTCTCGCGATTGCCGGCACTCCGCCCCCGTCGCCGGCCGTGGCAACCGCATCTACCGCAGCCAGCTCGGCCACCCCCACTCGTCGTAGCTTCCTCCCCCTGCCCGTCTGCAGCGGCCTCTTCGTGCGTCAGTCCCAGATCTGCGGCAAGGGAGTCCCACGCCGGATCCACACTATCCGCCTCCTCTGACAACGGGAGCTCCGCCGACGGCAGGGCCCCGTCTCTCCGGGTGCGCACGCGTGGCCTGGCCTGTCGTCCACGTGGAAGGTCTGCCCGAGCATCCCGTCGGATCCGCCCAGCGAGCTGCGCCACCGTGCATCGGGTGATAGCTGCGTCGACGTGGAGGTACTCCCTTCTCTCGTACGAAGCCTTCCATGTATGTCATACCGCCGATTGTTGTGGCCTTGAGGGTTCGGTTATGTCTCATGCACAACTTCGAGCAGTCACTACCGCACTTGGCCGCGATGTGTGCAGATGGCCCCGGCGACCTGGACTGATGAGAGTACCCATGTGTTTCTGCAATTATGTGCCGAGGAGGTGGAGGCAAACAACCGGCCCTATTCAAGGTTGAACACGCAGGGCAAGCAAAATCTTCTCCGGAAATTTGTGGAATGAATCGGCTCAGCATATACAAGCAAGCAGATGAAAAACAAATGGGAGCAGCTGAGTCGTGATTACAAAAAATGGAAGTCATTGAAGCTCCGTGCAACGGGGCTTAGGGTCGATCCTGCCTCAAGCTGCATCGACGCGAGTGACGACTGGTTGGCAGCTGCCGGTTGAGTAAGTTACTACTTTGAAGTGCAAGACTAATCACATTACTTCCGCCGAGCCGTGGCTCGCACTGACGATCTGATGTCACGTCATGCTTTGCAGGGAAAGTCTGAGATGCGGAAGTTTAGGGCCGTAGTTGCTCGAGACGAGGACCTGCTAGAAGTCGTGTTCAGTAACACCACCACCACGAGCGAGTGCGCATTCGTGCTAGGTGTGGATGACATCGACCTTGACACCGAGGACCTCGGCGAAGGCCTAGAAGGAGATAGCACCGATATGCATTCCCCAATGCAAGCCCTAGCAGCGGTGCATCGGCGTATTCTTCTGGAAGCAAGAGGCCACGCCCTGCATCGCTGCACCCGAGCAGTAGTCGGGCAGGCAAGCGCACTGAGCGTGATGTGCAGATGAAGAGTCTGGTGGACCTTTATGAGAGGAGTCTGCAGCCGGCAAGCCGTGTGTTTGCCTCGAGTGTCACATCCCCTGAGAAGCAAGATGCAAGGGAAGACTTGCTTCGACTGATGAAGATGGTGAAAGAGGCCGGAGCGGCCGAAGGAAGCAATGAGCACTACTATGCGTCGTAGCTGTCCATGAAGCCCGAGTGCCACGATAGCTTCTTATCAATGGAAACGAATGAGGGTTGGCTCATCTGGATCAGGCGTACTTGGGACAGACTCAGGGAAAGACGTGGGAACCTGTGAGGAGTCCTTACTTCGAGTTGGCTTTATTCGTTGTCTGTTCGTTAGCTATGCATTGAGATTAATCGTGTTGTTCCATCATTGGCAAATTGTTAAGCATAACGACTGTACGGTGTGAGTGTGCGCGCGATGTTTTATTTGCGTTTGTATTGAGCCCTTTCCGCTATTTCGAACTACTGTAGTCCTGTTTATGCAGTGAACCGATGATATGAGTTCTATATTATCGCTGTGCTGTTGTACTCAACACATGATTTTGCGTGGTGCCCTATTTGCTGCTAATCTCCGTGCTAGCTGTGAGGATTGTGCTGCTCAGCTGAACTACTATGAGACTCTGCTGCTTTGCCGAACTGCTGCTATGCCAAACTGCTATTATGGCAATGCGCTGTGATTCCGAGTTGCTGCCCTATTTGCTGCTAATAACTTTGCTGGCTGCTATGCTGAGCTGGTGCTATGCCGAGCTGCTGCTATGTCAAGCTGCATGAATGCATAACTGCTGTGAACACATGCTCTCTGTTGCACCTTGCTGCTAATATCTTTGCCGTCTGGTGTGGTGTTGTGAGCCGAACTGCTGACTACTTTGCTACTCTCTTATGTGTGCTACTCTCTGATCTGTTCTGCTCTATGTTGCTATGATGTCTCTTTTGCAGTGATGGCAGATGACCCCATGCTACCCGCTGGCAATCGGTTGCCCGTGTTGTATGTAGCCGGGGCCCTGGCTGGCGGGTACTCCGACAATGATACCGACGTCGATGACGAGATCGCTCACGTCCCAAGAAGGCTGGTGCTAACTGGTTGGCAATAGGTATCGACACAACTTGCCGACACCCAGCGATGCCGCAACATATGCAGGATGCAGCCAACAGTTTTTGAGGCGTTGCATGATAGGCTTGCTGCGAATTACGGTCTACAGTCATGTCAGGAAGTGTGCTCCAAGGAAGCACTGGCCCTTTTTTGTGGACTTACGATGCCCCCCAATCGCAACGCTAAGGAATGAACCGCTTTGAGCACTCTGTGAGAACCATCTGTAAGAGGTTGCACGATGTCTTAATGAGTGTTGTGGCCTTAGCTACTGACATAATTGCACCTTCAGATCCGACATACCAGACGTTGCACCCAAGGTTCTTGCAGCATAGATTTTATCCCCCACTTCAACAATTGCATAGGGGCTATTGATGGCACTCACGTCGAAGTCGTTATTTCTCACGACGATAGGGCGCGCCACTACAACAGGCATGGCTTCACTAGCCAGAACATCCTCGCCATTTGTGACTTCGACTATCGTGTCACATTTGTGTGTGCTGGGTGGCCGGGCTTGATGCACGACGCTCGAATCCTACAAGAAACCATGGCGAAATATGGTGACCGCTTCCCACATCCCCCAAGGTCGTATAGCGGATTTAAATTGGATTACTCCATGCATTATGATTCTTGTACTAAGCGATATTTTTGGTTGCAGGCAAGTTCTACTTTGTCGACTCTGGGTATCCGAACCGGTTGGGTTACCTAGCTCCATACCGCAACACACGGTACCATTTGTCCGCGTTCAATAATGGGAGCATGCCGGAGGGGATGCAGGAGCTATTCAACTACCGTCACTCGCAACTGCGCAACGCTGTCGAGCGTGCGTTCGGCATGTGTAAAGGAAAATGGCGCATTCTCAACAAGATTCCGAAGTACAAGAGTCGCAGGCAATGCGCCATCATCACAGCTTGCATGGCGTTGCACAACTTCATCATCGAATACAAGTTGGCCGCGGGGGCAGCCGGCAACATGCCAGCGCAGGCTGCAGGACCTTCCGCACCGCCCGCATCTGCACCATCCGGGCTGCCGCAGGGCACAGACGCTGAGTTGATAAACATGACACGTGACTGCATAGCAACGTCATTGGTGACTTAGAGCTATATGGGTTCCTTGTATGTTCCCTGCACATGTTTAGCCGTTTGTCACATGTCACCAAATTCATGTGTACGACGTTTCGGCCAAAAAGTAATGTAGTTGCGAACACTTGTTGTAGTTTTCGATTGCAACGTCATTACAACTTGCGCAGTGTTTCGTCCGGAGGTCTCAGCTCATTGGAAAAGTAGTTACCTCATTTCAGCTGTTACAACATTTCCTTCAGCCGCTACAGTAAAATAAGCCATAAGCTTTCAGTAAAAAACCCAACCGAGCGAGGCCTTTTTAACTAATTAAACTGAAGAGACACCAGCTAAATAGGAGTGTTTAATTACTATATAGTGCGGTCGGCAGGCTCGACGGACCGTGCGTGTCGGTGGGCACGGGATGGCTAGGGTTGGCGATGGAAGGAATTTTGTCGGTGCACGCGGACAGTTAAGCCGAAACTAGTGCGTGCGTGGGGATGCATATATTTTTATGGATCGCCAGGCATCCTGCATCTGCTAAAGTTGTCAGCCGGACGTACGGTTCCAACCCAGGCTATTATTAGCGGATCTTGATAACCGGATGCTTTACTGCTAGAGGCCGTGTGATCAAAACCCTAATATATATAAGCGCAAAAATAACCCACAACAATCTTCAAATCATGGACGCGTGGAGATTGCCTCCTTAGAGCAACTCCAGCAGGGCCCCTACTTGAGCCCTCAAAATCAAATTTGAGAGCTTGAGCCAAAAAACGAGCTCCAGCAAGGCCCCTACTAGAGCCCTCAAATTTGAGGAGGCCCTCAAATCACCCTCACACCCCTCATTCCTGGGGGCTCTAGGCCAAGCCCTCAAATCACTGTTGAGTCTGTTTTCTGCGCGCGCTTGGTCCCGGTCCGCCTCTTTCCCCGCCTGGCTCTTTCCGCGCCCGTGCACGCCGCCAGATTCCCTCCCGGCCCGCCTCTTTCCCCTCCCCGCCTCTTCCCCGCCCGCCTCTTCGTCGACGCCCGCCTCCCCGCTCTCCTCCGCCTGCCTCTTCGTCGCGCGCCCCCCGTCCCGGCTCTCCTGCCCCCGTCCCGCCAGATCCCCCGTCGCCCCCGCGCGCCCTCGTCCCGCCCTTCCTGCCCCCGTCCCGTCAGATCCCCGCCACCCCCGCGTGCCCCCGTCCCGCCCCTCCTGCCCCCGTCCCGCCAGATCCCTCGCGCTCCCGCCGCCACCAGATCCGTCCATGGGAAATCGAGCACGCTCGGCGAGAGGATCTTCGGCGTGGAGGCCTTCCTCGGCGACGGCGGCGTCCCCATCGCCAGCGACGGGATCATCCTGAGGTTCTTGAGGCTGCTCCGCGGGACGAAAGTGGTGGGGAAGGGGGTGGTGTCGACGGTGCGGGGGACGGGCCTGGGGGATGGCGGGAGGCTGGTGTGAGGTTGGGCACGGTGGTGCGGGTGAGACGGCGAGGTGGAGGACGACGACGAAGACGAGGTGGAAGACGAAGGGGAGTTGGGGTCTTGCTGGTATGGGGAGGAAGAGAAGTGGATTTGAGGGGAGGAAGAGGGTGGTGAGGTTAAGAAGGAGTGGGTCCCATGTGTCAGTGTGTAGTGGAATGGATTTGAGGGCTTAGATTTGAGGGGTGTTGTTGGAGTAGATACAAAAAAACTGGACCCTCAAAAGTAGGGAGAGCCCTCAAATGAAAAGTAGGGGCCCTGTTTTGAGGGCTACTACTGGAGTTGCTCTTACTGCCTAGCTAAGCTACAGAGTTTGCCCTGGCTTCGTTATTTTCGGTTTCAGTTATTTTGGTTTTTAGTTCACTATCATCAATTTCGTTCTTTTTCGGTGTTTTAGTTTTTTTAGACTTTTTTACTTTTTCTTTTTCGTGTTCGTTTGCATTGTTTATGATGGGTTAACATGTTTTTTCTATTTTAAAATTTAATTATACAAAAAAATCACTAATAACTATAGAAAAAACTATAAACCGATTTATATAAATCGGACCGAGCATAGCCTACTACGAGAGTTCGGTTCCCACCAACTAAATCTGGCTTGGGAAAAATATTCACGGACTTGCTATCTATTACACATGAGGTGCATAGTTAATTGAGCCAGCACCTTCCCTAGCTTTCTAGTAACCCTCCCTCCATGCATGTTTGTGCTGCTTTCCCCTTCCCGTTCCGCGCGAGCCATGGCGAAGCCGTCACAATCGCCATTGCTGATTGCCTCATCGGACGCCGAGTGCCCCCTTCTTTTCCTTATATCATGGAGATCCGCTAGAGGCGAAGCCACCCTTGGCCGGATGGCAGGGAAGAGCGCGCGGCTCGTCGAAGGGAGAGAAGATGACGTGCGGGGGGAGGTGATGGAGGCGCACGATCTCGCTGAAGACGAAGAAAGGAAGAGTTGTTTGAGAGAAGCGAGGCGTTCAATCCGTACACACGTCCTATGTTTATCGCGCATTCATGTTATTACGACATGTACGCGAATGCATAACTTGTTGTGTTAGGCTAGCTACCTATATAACCATCAGGGGCGGAGCTCTCAGTATGGTAAGGTATGGCGCTCGTCATACCTTGAATTTCCTGCGATTTTTATCTCCAAATCACTCTGTACCATGGACACATCAAGAAAGATGAAGTTTCACTGTAATAAACTCTCAGCCAGCGGCGAGAGGAAGAAGAACAGTAGGGCAGGAGGTTTAGTGGAAATCATGGAGTCCTTTAGCTTTGTGTTCATTATGAAGATGATGTTGCAGATCCTACGCATCACAAATGAGCTATCACTTATCTTGCAAAGGAAGGATCAAGATGTTGTTGAAGCCATATCTTTGGTTATTGATGTGAAAATACGTTTGATGAATTTGAGGAATGATGGTTGGGAGCCACTACTTCAAGAAGCCACAAAATTTTGCAGTGAAAATGATATTCCAATACCAAATATGAATGAAGCAGTACCGAGATTTGGCAGATCAAGAAAAGGGGAAAGGAACAACATCACTCAAGACCATCATTTTCGTGTTGATACCTTCTATGCTGCTATAGATGCTATTACTGCAGAGTTGGATCATCGGTTTAATGAGGTATCTTCAGAATTGCTTGTTTGTTTTTCTTGTCTGGACCCGAGAGATTCATTCTCATTTGATGTGGACAAACTTGCTCGGCTTACTGAGATATATTCTGATGATTTCTCCTATTCCGATAAGAGAGGTATAAAAGATCAACTTGAACTATTTATTATTCATGTGAGAAGACTTGAGGAGTTTAGAAATTGTCATGATCTTGCAAGCTTAGCTGCAAAACTAGTTGAACTTAAAAGGCATATTGTATTCCCATTGGTTTATCAACTGATTGAGTTGGCATTGATACTACCGGTGGCGACGGCTTCGGTTGAAAGGGTCTTTTCAGCTATGAAGATTATCAAAACAGAATTGCGCAACAAGATGTCAGATGCTTGGCTTAATGACTTAATGGTGTGCTACATTGAGCGAGAGATATTCAAAGGAATTGATCTTGAGAAGATTAAGAAATCATTTCAGAAAAAGAAAGATAGGTAAGTGCAATTGCCTACCTCGCCTAGACGCAATTGAAGTTCATTGTCACTCGGTTAGTCAATTGACTTCACTTGTATCTTTCTATTTATTCTAAATGTTTTTACTTATATAGTAGGTGACGATCATGATATGTTATATGTGTATAAACTAATTTAGTGAGAAATCTTTGATACCTATGTTATCGATTTTGCCGTACCTTATTTTTTTTCCATCCTCCGCCACTGTAACCATGCAACTTGTCCTGTTAATATATACAATAAAAACGACAGAGGTGAGAATAATTAATTCCAAGGTAGTGAGCATGTACGCTAACTTATGCATCAGTGTGGGTGATGCGGATGCGTAATGTAGATCGGGCACATGTATGCTACTAGCTAGCTGCATGCATACGTTTCTACTTAACGTTTTTTTATTTTTGAAGTCTTCAAGATACAATTTTGACCACTACTTTTTAAAACATTGTATAAAGATATACTAATAAAATTATCTTTACTATTATAAAAGTGTGAGTTGGTTGTTGGTTTATTCTTCCTCCTCTCTTCTCAGCCATCTGATTTGATCTGGACCATTCGTCTCTCTCTCCTCTCTCTCAGGATACAACCGCCCACCCCCTTCACTTTTTCCATCTCCTCGTGCATTCTGGCCACCCTTCTCTCTCTGTTGCTTGCTTTCCAATGTTTGATGTGTGAAGTTGGCCAAGCAGTAAGTTCCGTCTCATTATTTTTATGACTCCGTTGCAACGCATGAGTCTTTAACTAGTAATTTTATAAAAGCATTTTTAACGACAAATCTAATGATATAATTTTCATATAGTCAATGTAGATAGTTTTAAAATTATTGACAAACAAACTTTAGAAAGTTTGATAGTACGAATTCTAGAAAGTTAACTGAAAAAGAATGGAAGGAGTACTAATTATAAATGCATAAACTCCTGATGAAAAAAATATATCGTGTTGATTTTTGACAACAAGGATGATTATTCATTCACAATCGTCCTGTCCACAAATCCTTTTTTCTTTTTTTAAATGAAGACAGAAATTCTGCCAACCAATTAAAGAAAGAACGAACGGAGGTTCACAATTAGAACAACAGAGGGGAGTGAGTCCTTGCAAAGCAAAATACAGCACCACCAGCTGAGGAGGCTAGAAAAATAAACGCGGGAAAGACTTGGAACAAGAATCGTGGAACACCTTTTTCCTTTGCTCGATGGCCTCCTAACTTGTGCTGCAACTTCGTTCATATGACTTGTTTATTCTGAAAAACTCGATGACTTCTTCCATTCCAGATATTTCACATAATGCACCTTGCGATGCCATTGAAGTCATGTCTTTATGCCCTTGGGACAGCAGTGGACGCTTGTTGCTACCAGTTAGTGATGCTAGCATAGCTCAAGAGTTGGAATAGTTATATACTGTCAAAATTATATCATCCTAGCATAAGGGTCCACACCTTTAAAGCAAAGAGGCAATCGAGGCAAAGGTGATGTCTTGTTTCATGTTGATTATTGCACATCAGACATGATTGGTGATGTGGTCATCCTCGTATTGCTAGGTTGTCCATCTTTATGATCTTGTTTTGGATAAGAGCAAGTTTAATAGTATAGATAGCTGCTACCTCCAATACATTTCCATGTCATCAAAAGATAATGATGTAGCTAACTCATACAATAAGCTGGCTATAAGTTGTCTCCACAAGAGCTCTCAATCATTTAATACATACATGGGTATTGATAATTTAATACATGCATGGGTATAACAGTTAGTTCTATTGGTACATGCATGGATAACGCCTCTTTTCCTGTGCTATAGCCTGACTCTTGCATGGGAGCCGGCTTGGCTCTCTCTCTCCTTTTCTCTCCCCTCCACGTAGGACTATGCTGACATAGATTCCCTTGTAGCTAGCATAGTCAACCTTATTAAACTTGCTCTAAGGATCTAAACGAAATGATTTGCATTTATTTTCCACCCTCGCCTTCTAGATGATTTTGGTGCCGTAGGTCTCTTAACTTTCTCAGAATTATGCAAGGTATGTCGAGCATGGTCCGTCCACAAATCCTCAGTTATGAAGAAATTAACAGTTAAACACAGTCGTTACACAGTTCGATTTATTCATTTATTTAGCATCCAGCATCCTTATGAAGCTAGCATATATAGTACGTAGTGTCCTGCCTGCATGCAGGACATGAATAAGTCTAGATACGATCACAGTACTAAAAATTACGACGCACAGTAATTAAAAACGTACGCAGCGACGGAGGCGTACGCTCTTGTGAGAGTACATACGATCGATCGATCGAGTACAGAACATAAGGTGATCGAAGAGGTCGACGTGCATGCATTCAAGCGTATGAACTGCTACACACGCACGATCGTTTTCTCACGCATGCCTGCATGTACAGTATATATGATCAATCTCGATGAGTTAACAGCTGCTGCCGCCGCCGCCGCCGCCGTCGACGACGCTCAGGCCGAAATGGAGCCGGGGAAGATGCGCCCACTGCACGTACGTACGTAGCCAACCAACACACGCAGATGCATACAAAGCGTGAGATCATGAGCAGTATATGTGCATGTATCGTACGGGTTTAAATAATTCTAAGTTGGCTAAATTGTGGTTAGCTCAGGCTTAAAAACGCAGATACATCCAGCAGGGTGCTTTCAAGTGCATCCATGGCCAATGAGACACCCATGAACTAGCTAGCTAGAGATGGTACAATCATGCACGCATATAGCCAATGGATGCATGCAGCATGCTAGCTAGCTAGAGCCTAGAGCTCAGCTAGAAGCAATGATCTTGCTCTTTTTTTGCTTTTAAGTTTCTTTTAGTTTCTCTTAATAATTACTATTCATTATACTAATAAATCACAGCAAAAAATCATAAACCATAATATAAAAGAACAGACACACTATGTCATTTGGTCATGTGTTTAAATTTCCCTTCCAACGGAGATGCGCCCTGGGGCATGCAAATTGCTGTGTAGTGCAACGTAAATTTAGCGCAATTCTATGAAAAGATAAATTTAGCACAAACACACTACACCAAATTAAAGACCATCTCATCCAAATCCCTTGTTCTGTATAGTTTATATAGGTGTTGTACAAATGTATGTGCAGTGAGACTATGATCGATAGTACGCAACAGGATATCAAAACTAACTCCTTTTATTTTGTGCATGCACTTAGTGATGATGATGTGCTTGCATGAATAGGATAAATTCATTTACTACGTACTTGTCTTGATTTTGTCTGTTAATTTAAAACAAACTATATATGCAAGGGTTGATACTTACGTTCTTTGCAGCAGCACTGAATGCCTCCCTGTGGCTAATCTCAGGATTGCTTGATTTTATCCTTTGTATCTCTTCCCTGATGATGTCGACAAAGAAGCAGCTTGTTAGATATATTTATTTAACTTTATCCGTTTCTGCTTGTGTACGTATCTGTTTATGCGTGTGTAAGTTGAGAAAGAAATGGTATTCGTATGCCCTTAAAGGTTTCAATGAATTTTTGGCAAATTTACAATCCAAGTCCAGCATATATTACTGGATCTTGAGTTGTGTAATGACGCACCTCTAGCCTAATGTATACTGTTACTCCCCCAGTCGTTCTCAAATTAGATGCCGTCCCAGAATGATTGACCCTTTAAACTTTGACAAATTTACATTTGTCACATAGAAATGATATTAATGGGATTTCATCAAAATTACTTACAGATCATTGTATTTTTAGTAATGTTTTGGCTAACATTTATTTAAAAAACTGGTCAAAGGTATGTATTGGAGACCCTACAAGGCTACAATCAAGTAAAAGAGGAGTGCTACGTTGGTAAGACCATGCATTTATTTTTTTCTATTCAAGCCACTGTAACTTAATTGTGTTGATTTTTCCTAAAAGAATTGTGCTGATTAGAGCCCTTCAATGACCACTCAAGAATTTCTAATCAATAAAGCCATTCAGTCCATATATAGAAAAATTGATGCACCACTAATTTATAGTTTTATTAGTTTTTTAGATATATAGTAACTAGTTAACTCTAAAAAAGATATATAGTGACTAATTGATATAGCTCATTTTAGAGCTATATCAGATTATTTTACTACAATTGGTAAAGATTCTCTACCCGGGGGGGGGGGGGGGGGGGTGTTCCTGAGTTTTAGGAAACAACATTTAGTATAAACTTATTTTATAGTCTAACTATATAAAGTCTTGTTTAATTAGGCTAGAATAATGGCTTTCAATTCTTGCTATCCTAACCGAATAGTAATTCAAAGTTCACCTTACCAGCAAAGGGATCGTTTGCAATCCTGATATTTAACAAAAATAACTTTTTGCCAATTGGATTTGATCTCTAACCACACTAAAAAATCTTGTTTAGTAATAATAGATAAAATCCATGTAACAAGAACAATTTTTATTTATACCAAAAAAGTTTAACTACTAGAAATATTTTTCCTTTTTTCACAAAAACACAATAAGGCCAACTTGAAACTTGTTTTTTTTTTGTCAAACAAGATACCCACTAAATGCAACCCTAACAACCAACACAGCAAAATATTCCAAAACTCCAAATAAAACTTTTGTAAAACAATTTAAAATTACACCAAGAAATCCAACCCTTGCATAAAACACGTTTTCGTAAAATCTATCAATGAAACTTCTTATCCAAAACGACCGTTACTAGATTCCATTGCATAGTGTAGCACTACAACGAAAGATATAAGCAAATTTTCCTTAGCTGGTAATGTGAACTTTGAAAACTATTCGGTTAGGATATAAACAATTTCCTAGTACCCAAAATTGTTGAGTGCAAACTTTCCGTCCAAAAGATATAAGCAAGCCCGCACAAGGGTCAATATGTTACCCAATCATGTAACTCACGTTTGAGCTGGCTATCCTTATTTGCTTAAGCTGATTGGCATTTCTTTAATATAGAGAGGCTCAAATCAACAAAATTAGTTTACAGAGCTTTGATTGTGCAAAGTTAAATACTCTCTGTCTTAAAGTATAAACGACGTTTTGGACATTGGTATAGTCTCTAACAAACAAATTCAACCAATGATTTTTTATATAAATATATTCATGAAAAATATAAAAATTTTATAGTGTGAAAATATTTTTATAGTAATCAAAGTCAAAAAAAGTTTGATTGCACGTTTTCTAAAACATCGTATATTTTCAAACGGAGGAAGCATATTGTGAAGGGAATGATGTTAATTACTCCCTCCATTCTTTTCTAAGAGACATCTTAGAATCCATAGCATCAAATTTTTCCAAGTTTGACCACTAATTTTTTAAAAACTATATAGATTTGCTACATTGAACTATATCATTAGATTTGTTGTTAAAAATATTTTCATAATATTATAATTATATTAGTATAATAAGATAAATTTACAAAAATTAATGGTCAAGGTCACATCTTAGAGACCATAAAAAGTAAAAAATAACTTAAAAAGAACAGAGGGAGTAGCAAAATTGTGATGTAGAGACTTGATTGCAAAAGGTTAAACTGCAAAGGGATTTGTACTGCAACTTTAATTAATTAAGATTTATATTTATTAGTGTATTATTATCAAATTATACTATTTTCTGTTAAAAATGAATATATCAGAATTTGCACGGCTTGAAATCTCACTTGATGAATCTGTTGTACGCAGATGGAACACGCTGTCTCTTCTCCGGGGCTGGAGACGTACAAGAAAAAATAGATCAATGTTTTATTAGACAAACATAGTACTTAATTATACCGCAATATATAGTTAGAATAAACTAGGTAATGCAATCATGCAAGCTGATTATATAGTATATACTATTTGTGGACTACCACACAGTACAATTTTGTAGGAATTTCTTAGAGCTCCATACACATATCGAGAGGAAGAAACTATTATTCTACATGGAAATCACATGGAAGAGAAGAGGAACAACACTTTCATATATAGGTGCAACTATTAACTAAATTATGGCCACGATTCATTCTTAATAACGTTGAATGGCCATGACCATTTTGAAGCTATCAGTCATGGCTTTTTTGTTGCATGGTATCAACTATAACCATATGTATGATTAGAATCATGAATAGTTGTAAATCTTTGGCTATATCATGTTTGCATGCATATGTAGGGAACGTAAAAACTAAATTACACATATTGCGTTGAGCTTCATATTTCAAGAAAATGAAATAAAATCACTAGAAAATCGGACATACGGCGTATCGGAGACACTTGCTGCTGATTGTTTGACATTGGGTAGATGGCCGTTGTCCTCTGATTTCTTGAAGCTGGCTCGTAGCTGCCAAAATTATTGGGCTGAAATCCTCTGTTCTGAACCTAATTAATAAATAAACAAATATACATATAACTGTTTGTTGTAAATAGTGGTCAAACAATTTTTACATATTTATAGAAATTATTACTTTGAGACCAATCAATTTACGTTAGATACTATTCTTGTCAACATGTTGAATCATAGTAAATTATATACCATATTATAAATTTAATCATGTCTGCGCGTGTCATCACAAAAAGGTTAAGTATAAGTCGGAGAAAAAGAGATGTGGAGTCTAATAAACAATTAAGAGAGTTACATATATAAAAATCTATTAAACATATACGAACATAAACATTCTTCCAGCTACAAGTGTCAATTAAAAGTTAATTAGAACCACTTCGACGTTGGACCTGGTGGTCTTGAGCAGTTCGTGCTTGGTGGAAAGGACCGAGATCCATGGAGAGCACCATGGTGCAATGGCCACATCTAACAGTCACAGTGCTGTAGGAACAATTGTTTGGCACATTCACCTGCATATATACATGCATAACTGAGTCCGTGACAAATCTTATATGCATGTATCATATTTCTAAAAGTTTGGATAGAGTATAAAATAAATCCCATTTCCTTTCCAATGAATAATTTACTATATTTTTTATGTATGGGCCTCCCAAACAAGGCCTTAAGGGATTCCCTTTACCCATACATGCTAGTACAATTAAGGATAATTCATGAACAAACTGAAGAAAAAAAAGAAGGTTTCATGGCACCATACAGAATATAAGGAACTAATAAACGATCAATGTATCGGCAAATTTTGCATTCTTAAATCTCTCATAAGTGGGCTCTGCTTTGTTTGGGTGCTTGAATAGTTGTATAGGATAGCTATTTATAAATCATTTATCTTAATTAGACCCGCAAGAATCCGAACGAGTAATACTGTCTAGAATTAAATGCCTGCTGTTAGATTGGCATTGGCTTGAGCTTGAACATATAAATTAGTACTTAATTAGATCCTGTGTAAATGATACAACATTCAACATGTTGTCTGCAACAGCGCTCTCTCACACAAGTGCGCGTGTGGGGGCACACGCACACACAAGTATATAACCACCTATTGTCACTGACATATAAACACTGACGGTTTAGGAACTGTTTGTGATGACGGTTCCGAACCGTCTTTGATAGCAGTGTATGCAAGAATATGCTAGCTAGGTCAGATCATGCTGGGAAAAGTAGAGTTGTAGGAGTTAGAAGAGGAAGGGATGGCAATGGTCAATGTGTCATGCCAAGCAGGATAGGAATGGTAAAGTTGCACCATGTCTCAGATCCATATCTATCGTCTTTTGACCATCATACAGCACCTTTTCAAGTGTCTACCTTTTGAGAGCTCACTGCCTGGAGAAGCTAGAGCTAGCTAACTTAGCATGCAACCCCCTCATGAGGAAGCAAATGGTCGGCGCTACTCGCCTCCAGGAGGCAGACATGACATCTCAGGTCTAAACAAGAATATATATATATATCTCTCTCTCTCTCTCACACACACACATACTGACATACACATCACACACACTGAGTAGGAGAGGGGGAGAGAGGGAGGCGGAGAGAGGAGGAGGGAAGAAAGCTGTGAGATCTAGCTAGCTCGTGTGAATAGTATTGAGCATAATGAAAATGAGAAAAAAAAAAGAGGCGGCATCTTTACAGTTGAAAGTTCATGTCGCCCTCCCCTCTCTTTCAGCACAACATCACACACACACACACACCCAGGCCAGACCCCCCCCCCCCTGCGCAAACATCAAGAAAGAGGAAAATGACATGACAAGCAGATCCACTTCTCTCTGCACATGTGCAGAATGAGAGAGAGAATTGAAGGCTGTGGCAGCTTGAACTTTTCTGTTAATTAAGATATACTTAGTCATAAAAAATTGTGCTGGACAAGGATGGAGCCAATTGAAGTAATAGCTCCAATTGTGCAGTACATACAGTACTGAAGTATATCTCATGGAGAAACAAAAGCAATAGTTAAAGAGGCTTTAATCAGCTGCATGCATGTAAAGTTTGGACCTGAAAAGATTATATGTTCAGGAAACCAAGAAGATAATTGCCCTTTTGCTGGTAGATATATAATAAACTCAAAAAACTGATATTCCATGCAATGGGTGTTCCTCCCGAAAATACCGATGTGGCCGTAAACTATGCCCAATCATGGAACAATATAATCTATATATTTTCCTATGAGAAAGCTTCTTCGAATTGAAGAAGCTTTTCCGTTTCGTGGAACTTTATGTTAAAAAACTATGAAGATCGTATCAACTTGAATTAAGATTTGTACAAGTAACAAAACATCAAATAGTGTTGGATCTGAGTTATGCATGGTAGTATGGATCTCATCCAAACTAAAAAGAATTATCCTTTCGGGAACACAATATATAATACTATTTACGATGGTTGAAGGAGAAATAGTTTTCCTTGTTATAGGAAACAAAAGACACCCTTGGGGAAGAAGGCAAAACAATTTTTCTCGCAAACTTGGAAAATCCAAAAAGAAATATAAATGCCATATTTCCTTTCTCACTAAAAATATGCACAGTAATTTTCTGAACCTTCAATTCATATTTTTCTAATCCTTCAGTTCATATTTCATGGTGCCAAAATTTTGGTGCATCTGTGTTACCATGCACTTAGAAGTTTATGTAAAGATGGATCAAATTAAAGCATGTAGTAGTGGATCAGCAACTCTACTGAAAGATACAATAACAGGCTTGTGTATGTAATATAAAGTACAATTAATGGAGTAAACGAGTTGTAGAGCTGAAGGATCAAAGGGGAGGGAGGGAGCGGGAGGGGTGAAGGGGGGGGGGGGTGATACCACAAGGATGGTGTTGCAATAGTTGCAGTTGACATAGCAGACATGCTCCGAGGCAAACTGAGCTGACATTTCCCCTCTGATCTCGAAGCGTCTACTCACCGAAGTAGAGGTACAACAGGGAGGAAGAAAGAAGAAGCAAACCAAGGGATATGTATGAATAAAATGATGCCTCCTGTACCCTATATATGGAGGATTTGGGAGAGCATAACCCAATTTCCTCTGCCCCTTTGCTTGGCTATGGGAGAGTTAAAGAGGTTTGTGAAGGAAGCTAGAGAGGATGGCACGAGAGAGAGAGAGAGAGAGAGAGAGAGAGAGAGAGGATAATAGCCTGAGTGGGGCACAAGGGAGAAGGTGTTTGGTGGGTTGTCTTGTGGGAGTACAGTGCAGCTGAGTGCAAGAGGTTGGAAAGATCAAGCAACATGGGATGCAGCAGCCACTTAGCAGTACTGTTGGTGTGATTAGCTAGGGGAATGAGTGGTAAGGGAGAGTCTACCAATTAAGCGGCTCCATTATTCCATTGGTGGTCGAATTACTTTATATAATTTACTGCGTTACCGTTACTGACTTGCAGGGGCATGTTTTTTGTTTTTGTTTTTGTTACCTTTGGCTGTCCCTGTTCCTAGCTTGGATGACAATGCTGCATAGCATGGCATGATGATGTCAAATGTACACGTATGATGATAGTAAAACCATGTGCAAATAATCACAAAAAAAAAGTTTAACCTCGTTTAACTATTTGTATACTAATTAATGAGCTAGCCAAGTAAAAGTTGCTATTATTTTTTAGAATATTACAACCGCCTAAAGAATGTTACATTGGATTCAGAAAAGAAATACTTACAATAAAATAATGCATTTACTGTCTTTTACTATTCCAATGCTATTATATAACAATATATATAATTACTATTTTGTGCACAGGTGTAGAATGCGCGCTGAAAAATTAAACCAAATATATGTAGAGTTACTATTAGTTATACCATTACATAACTGGCAGTAACTCTACATGTATTTGACAGTAACTTCACTCACGTACGACAGTAACTTTTTGACGCGCACTAGCACAATCACATTAGAGTATCTTAGAATAAGTATTTAAGTATACTAAAAGCGATAAAGAGGTATAAAATATTCGTTTAAATGATATATTGAAAGTAGAAGTATATACTCCCATGAGTACGAAAAAGACTTCCTATATATTTCACATGTCTTGAATTTCTTGCAGTTGTCAAGGATATACTGCATGTTCACGCAACTTGTCCTATATATCATTTACACAGTATATATCAAACATTACGGTGCAGCGCTACAGGATCACACAGTCCCATATATACAGGTGTGGGACCTTGTGTGAGCTCGCAGTGTGCCATTTCAGTGTTTCCATTCTACTGCTGCACATTAGTTGAACAAATATCCTGAACAGCATGCACCCACTGGTGGATCCACTTCCATTGTGGAACTAAGATAAGGTGAATTGTTGTATATCAAGCACCGATGTGAAAGAGACTAAATTGTACATCTAGATGAAAGCAACTCATTTGATGCACTTTAAGTTTCTTGACGTTGTAACGTAGCCACGTCAATAGGATTGCCACTGTCAAAAGCAAAAAAGGTAGGTAAAGGAACTGAAAGACCATTTCTTGCATGGTCAAATCATGCAGGATCAGGAAGTAACACGAAGTAATTTGATTTCGTAACAGGACCCGTAAAATAACTAAGCCTCTAAAAACAAGAAGCTTTTATTTGGAGATATTTCTATGTTGTATAAATGGTAATATTCCGAAAACAACTCTCTTAAAGACTTTGCGAATTTGAAAAAGAATTAAGGAAAACAGAATAAAGAGAGAAAGGGGAAAAGAGTTTGGTTTGGCTGGACCGAGTTATACGTGGGGAATTGGGGGGTTTGGGTTGGGATTTTTAAGGAGGAGGGGTAGATGAAGAGAAACCTTATCCAACATCCCTCTGAAGCCCTAGCCACCATCCGACCGTGCGCCCTGTAGCCCGGCTGCCACACTAGTGCCGCCCTGCCACTGCCGCCGCCGCTGCTACTATGGTTTTTGCCCTGCATCGACAGAGGAGAAGGTGAGGACAGTGAGGAGGAAGGCGTCGGCCAGAGAAGGGGAAGGAAGGAGAGGGGCTTCCGCATCCCGCTGGTTTTCGTTGTCCCGATGAATCTTCAAATTGTGCGTATAACATCCTAGACCTTATTTCTCTATTTTAGGCCATGGTAGATTGGTTTTTAGGTCATCACTAGTTCTGGTTAGGAAGGAAGAGAGGTGTTAGAGATGAGTTTTGGGTACCGTTGCTCATTAGGGTTTACTATTCTATCTTATGGGCGAATTTTGGGATAGCTATGTCTTGTTTCATAATTTTGGAACAATATGAAAGTTGTAGAAAATTGTGTAAGTTTTCTATAGAGTGTAAGAAGATAGGATTTGATTGAGTGGTTTAGAAGTTATGCTCTCAGGTTGGATGTTGTCCATAATTTGGTCGTTGCTAGACACAATCGTGGTAATCCGCAATTTGGGCTTAGTAGGTGGTCGAATTAAATTATGAGCATAACCAAAGAAAGGTAGACAATTCTATGTAGGTTTCAGAAGTAATATGATTTACTATGTTGGACGAGTAAATTAATGGATATAAAATTATTAAGTCTGATGTCCAGTAAGTTAACATAACAGTCTTTGGGGTTAAAAACGAGGGTATGAATGGATTAGTTAGGGTCTTTGGCCAACTAAGAAAGTATAGAAAATTTTATTTAGATTCCAGAAGTTTGATGGTTTATCTTGTTAGGGCCTCTAAGCTGAGAGTTATGATATTTTTATTATCAAGGCAGGGGAAAGACTATTCGATAAAGAGGGGATTGTAAGATCGGGAAGTGTGTAGAAAAAACATTGTTTATTTGATGTTTATGAATTGCTATAGCATGTTGTTGAGGTTGGTATTTACTATAAGAGGAGTAACTTCGGAGTTGGTGTCGTCCTCACATTAATCCATCCCACATGGTTAGAAAAAGCAAGTGCATGGTAGAATAGTAATACGAGTTGTTTGCTTTGTTGTTTTATGTTTACAAAGTACCTAACATGCTGGTTTACATACTCACACTTGCTTTTTTTAATGCTTGTATGATGATGGATTAAATGATGGTGATGATAAATGATTTATGTTGGGAGAACCACTCATTTTGCATAATGAGCATTCATGAAGGAAAGAGGTGGCCTGTGTGGACCTCTAGAGTCTACTTTATGTGGACGACCCACGGGAGAGGAAAGAGTAAGATCTACTTTGGTAGGTACTTCACAGGAGTGGATATGAGGTCCTCGTATGAAAGAGGGCGGTCTTAGGGTATGAAAGAGGGTGGGCATGGATGGACACTCCACTATACCAGTATAAGCAAAAGAGATGATAAGATATGTGCATGGTACAAGCAAAAGAGATGACGAGATATGTGTGTGGCATTAATAAAAAAGATAAAAGAGATGATGAGATATGTGCATCGCATTAATGAAAAGATAGATGAAAATGAGATAATTGTAAATTGACATGAATACTTGGTAACGTGTTTTATTACCATTCACTATTTTATTATGTGTTTGTTGAGTCGTGAACTTACCCTTGCTTATGTTTTTGTTTTCAGGTGAACGATGAAGGCGTCATGCATGGGGAGAGAGTAGCACATAATTAGTTCATGCACCGACGTTGCTTTACTTTTCATATTAGACTAGTAAACATTCATTATTAGTAATTTGGTTTATGCAAACTCCTACAATTGGTTAATAAGTTTCTTTAGAACATAGAGCTATTCGTTTGGTTGCAATCAAATAAAGCATCTTTGGTTAGTCTCGATAATTGGATTATCTTCATTATTGTTATAACTTCAATTCAATGTTAAGATTTGTTTTATTCAATATCGTCATGTTTATGCTTATGTGAGTATCTTGTGAAAAACTTGGTCCAGGTATTGATGTTAGTAGTTTATGAAAGATAGTTTAATTTAGGAAAGAATGGAGTTAGTGGTGATATTCTAGACTCATGTCGAGCCGTGGTGTTACAGTTGGTATCAAAGTGAGCATAGGTCCATGGTGGATAAATTGATAACTTATTTTGAAAATCAACTGAAATTTGACCTAGGATTGGTAACTTAATGAAGTAAGAAAAAGTTGACATAGGATTGTTATTGCTAAAAATATTACTTAGGATAATTAATCAACTTAAAAACAAATTTGATTCACTGGGGACAGTAGGTTGGGATTGGGTCATGCATTGCATTTACACTTCCTTTAGGTTATGTAGTTGTTTATAAATATTTAGGTGTTGCCTAAATTAGTATCACATGATTGTTTTGATATTATTGTTCTTGAGCTAAATTCTTAATTGTCGTTTCTGGTGATCAGTTATGGTGAGGGGTAGAGGCCGTGGACATGGTAGAAACCATGGTCATGGCCTCTTGGGAGGGCGTGACCATGATCATGGGTGTGGCTCAGTGGAGCCACCGCCCCAAGTTGAGGGGAATGTTGGTGAGGATGGTGAGGAGGCCGCTTCAGCAGTTCAGCCAGCCATTAGGGCATAGACGGGGTCATTTGCCTTGCTACAAAAACTTCAAAGGAAGGCCCATGAGCTTCATCAACGGGTGTAGGCAGCTCCTCCTGCCATCGGTGCATCTGTTGTTGTCCCGTTACTGCGTGGGCCCTACCGAAGGTGAGGATGGGCCTTCATGAATGGGTGTCCCTTCGTGTAGACACCTTCAACGGATAGGACATGCTGATCTAGGCAACAGTCTGGCTATGCTATGTGGAGAGATAGTTTGGATCTCTGGAGATGACCTCATAATGGGAGGCTCTCTTTGTGACCTTTCAGCTAACGGGTCAGGCGAACATCTGGTGGGAAGGGGTTCTTTTGGCTAGGATCCCTCCCTAGAGACCGATTTCTAGGGAAGAATTCATCAAGTAGTTCAAGGCAAAGTTGAACCCGGAATCCTTCCTTATGAGGATGGAGCACACCCTTTCGACATTCGTACAGGGAGGATGACTATTGTAGAGAACGAGGTGGGATTCAATAACTTGATCCGCTTCATGCCATTCATGGTTGGTGATGACCATGAGAAGAATAAGAAGTTCCGCAAGGGACTTAATCAGGGGAGCCGGCATGTCTTGGGAGCGACAATTCTGCATGACTTCAACTCTATGGTCGATCAGGCCAAGGGTATGGAGTTTGAGAGGGAGCTTACTAAGGAGAGTCAGGCTATTAGTCTATTATTTCTGGGGTTTTTGGTGGTGGCAAAAGAGGAGCTTCGGTTTGGGGGTTATTCGTGTGTTTTTTCTTGAGTCCCTCTGCATCCTTCGTGGTCTTCGCATCTGACTAGGGATGCTTTTAAGTTTACTGTTCGGTTTCATATTGATGATAGTTGATGCCATCCATAGGGACTCAAGCAAGAAGTCATGCCGTCTAACAAGGGAAAAGCATAAAGATTACCAAGGTGGGAGGTGCGAACCCCCTCCGAGGCCAAAGTCAAGATGGATCGCAGCCTGTGCCACTCCGGGCAAGAAGGTGCAGTTGGACCTCTCCATGGAGGCCCAAGTCACTGGTGAGACCATGACTTCCTGAGAAGCCGACCCTCCAAATGCTCATGAGGAGGTGGAGCGAGAGTTGGAGGACCTTCGAAGGCAATTGAGGGAATCACATATCGAGGCTCTATGGTTTGCAGCTGAGGCCTGCCAAGCAGGGAACTCTGGATGCAGCTCAAGAGAACATGAGCCGAGGCAAGACCCTCGCAGCCCGCAAAAGCCCAAGAAGCTAACGAGCTAAGGAGTCAGCTGAAGGAAGCATGAACATTGGCATCATAGGCAACACACCCCGAGATGCCTGAGGTCAAAGCCCTCCCGGCCAAGCTAGCTGAAGTTCACACCTGGGCTAACTTGCAACCTTCGTTTGGAGTCCAAGAAGCCAATGATCTCTGAACACAGCTTAACCAAGTGTGGAGGGAGGCCCTCACCTCAGCCGGGGGCATGGGGGTGAGCCGCGATCACCTGGGGGCAGGGTTGCACCAGGTCGGCTAAGTACAAGATCCCACGCCCAACTCCACACCGGACTTCTCTCACGTCCCAAATCTCAAGGGGCTCCTGCCCCCGAGATCATTGGTCTCGTTGACCATACCAACCCACTGAGCCCAAGCTTGCAAGCCACGCTATGGCCAACGCGTTTTTGGATGCCAAAGATCACAAAGTACTCAAAAGGCTTCGACCCAGTGGAGTTTGTCCGTGTGTATAAGACTAACATAGCGGCAGTGGGAGGGGGTGAAGTCATCATGGCAAAGGGCTTACCCTTGGCACTCTTAGGGGTCACTCAATCCTGGTACCTCTCCCTCCCGTTGTGCTCGATGTACTCGTGGGAGCAGCTCTAGGAGAAGTTGAGCAAGCACTTCCAAGGGAGCCAAAACAAGTCAGTCATATCCTCTAACCTACATGCACTCAAGCAAATGTTGGGTGAGTCCATCAGAGACTTCATGCACCTCTTCATCCACATCCATTGCCAAGTCCAGGGCATCTCCGACATGAGTGCCATCGAGGCTGCACACCGAGCTCTCCATAAGGGGTAGTTGGTTGATAAGCTAGACCATAAGTAGTCGAAGACTATGGCAGAGTTACTCTCTATCGTGGAGAAGTACTCCAATCCAAGGAGGGTCGAGTCCGCAGGGAGGCAGAGACCTCAGCCATGGCAGTCCTTGCTCCCTCGCCTAACTTCGAGGCCGCTAAGAGGTGGTAGCACCATCACTGGCATGTGTACCATGTCAAACTCGAAGTTGCCTAGCCACATCAGGACCAACACAATAGTCGTCGTGATAACCGCCGTGACGACTGGCACGATGATCTCTACAATGACCACCACGGGCGCGAGCACGAGGGAAGTCAAAGGCGGGAAAAGCCATACCCTGACTGTGGCAATAATCGCCACTACAGTGACATTCATGGATGGACTTGCCATGAGACTTCAGGATGCATGCTTGTTGCCACCGCCCGACAACTTTGCTGACAGCAAGCCCAGCACACAGATGATGTGCAACAATGCAACCCGCCCCATGTGCCCATGGCAGTGGCCACATTGCCTACCACAGCCACTCCACTTCGGCTTGAGGCCACGAGGCAAGCTATTGACAATACGTGCCACGTGGTGCATGCAATCACTGGTGGAAATGTGTACACCTTCGTGTCAAAGTGGTGACGCTGAACCTACGTCCACCAAATACACCACATAAGCACAACCCTCAACTAAGCTCCTACAGTGGGTCAACACTCCTGTCGTGTTCGGCCCCAAAGAAGCGAATGGAGTTAGCCTCCTGCATCATGATGCCCTGGTGATCTCTACCCCTGTCGTTGGGTGTGAAGTAAGATGTGTGTTCGTAGATGGCGAAAGCTCCGTAGACATCATGTTCACCTCCACCTTCAACAGGCTCAAAATCTCACGGTCATTTCTGTCAGAGCCTGGTGTCCCACTTCTTGGTTTCAGTAGTGCACCAGTCCTGGCCCTTGGAAGGATCGAGCTGATCGTGGTTTTTGGGCTATGGATGACACCCGAGTGAGAGCGTGGTCTTCAACATTATTAACATCACATATCAATGCAATGTGATCCTGGGTAGGGCTGCCCTCAACTACTTTGGGGTAGTGTCTCACCATGCCTATCTCTGTACGAAGCTTCCCGACCCTAAAGTGGTCATCACCATGCGTTGTGACCAAGATATTTCAAGAAAGATAGATGAAGACATCCAAGCAGCAATCTGATATATGCACTCTATCACCCTGGAAGTCACGAAAGCTGAGCTGAGGGTCCAGGCCCCTTCCTCTAGCAAATGGATCCCTAAGCTAATGCCCAACGAGAAGACTTAGTCCGAGCGCCTCTCATAAGCTGATCCCACCAAGACCATGTTGCTTGGCACAGACCTTGACCAGGCAACGACAAAGGCCATAATGGCTACCTTGCAGGTAAACTGTGATATCTTCGCTTGGGGCCCTGAAGACCTCCCCAGTGTCGTAGGGAGATCATTGAGCATTGGCTCTTTGTGAAGCCTGAAGCCAAGCCCATCAAATAAGAGCTCTAAAAAATTGAAGTAAGCACCAGGTCATGGCGATACAGGAGGTTGAGAAACTTTTGAATGCCAATGTGATCTGGGAGGTGGTGCACCCCTAGTGGCTTGCCAACCCGATTCTCATCGAAAAGTCCAATGGGCGGTGGCACATGTGCGTGGACCATGCTAACCTGAACCACACATGTCTGAAGGACAACTTCCTGCTCCTCAGGATTGACCAGCTAGTCAACACCACTTTAGGGTGCGAGTTTATGAGCTTCCTCAACGCTTACTCAAGGTACCACCAGGTGTGGATGGCCAAGGAAGATGAGGTACCACTAAGTTTTATGGGCTAAAGGCTTTCCTGACAAATGGATCTCCTGGATTGCTTGTATCCTCTCTTCTGCGCATTCTTCAGTTCTAACAAATGGAGTGCCAGGAAACTCCTTCCAGTGCAAGAGGGGGTCAGATAAGGAGACCTGTTTTCTCCGCTCCTATTTGTCTTAGGGGCTGATCTTCTTCAATCCATAATCAACGAGGTAGCAAGAAGAGAACTTCTCAAACATCCAATCCCTCCCCAAGGAGATGATAGTTTCCTGGTGATACAATATGCAGATGACACCCTTATCATCCTGCCAGCTTGCTCCAGACATCCTCTATCTAAGGGGACTGCTTCAGACATTCTACACCTCCATTGGTCTTAAATTTAACCTTCATAAGTCAATCATGATTCCCATCAATGTCTCCTTAGATATCTTGTAATGGGGAAGCTAGGCAATGGCCAAAATATCTTGTTTTGCAAAGACAGTTGGGATGGAAATCTTCTCTACAACAAATACCCAAGACTATTTTCTTATGATCGTAATCAAAACATCTCAATCAAAAACTTCATGCAATTGCTAGAGCCGCATGATAGATTTTAGCTACGTTTGTCAGAGGAAGCTTATATAGATTATCTTCAGTTGTTAGATCTCACTAATGAGGTGGCCATTAACCGTAATGCCTCAAATCAGTGAACCTACATCTGGGGCAACTCTGCATACTCCTTGTAGAATTGGTACTCTCGACAGTTTAAATTCATAACAACCTCACTGATCTTCCCGCTGGTCTAGAAGTGCATATGCTTGATGAAGCAAAAGGTTTTTTGCTTGGCTCCTCCTAGTGGACAGACTCAATACTAAAGATATGCTAAGAAGAAAGAATTTCATCTTTGATGCCAATGATCATTGTGTTTTATGCAATACTCAAAGTGCAAAAACCATCAGTCACCTTTTCTTTGACTGTCCCTTCTCAGCTCAATGCTAGAATGAGATTGTTATTCATTGGTCTCTAGATACAAATACTCTAGCAAGAGTTTATAACATAAACCAGGCCTTTACAGATCACCTCTTCATGGAGAAGTTCATCCTGGCTACCTGGATCATTTGGAAAATCAGAAATGATCTAATCTTCCAACAACACCTTCATAGCATCAATGTTTGGAAATAAAGGTTTAGACTAGAGGCTTCCCTTTTGTTATATATGGTCAAGCCAGCCACTCACGATTTGCTTTCTTCTTAGCTTCAGTCTCTCTATCTCTCTTTATTTTATTGTTCTGTTCTTCTCTCCCTTTTCTTCTCTTTTTCCCTTTTGTACTATATGTTATTAATCTTAATATAGCGCACTAGGAGCCTCTCATACTATTTCCCATAAAAAAAAGAAAATGAGGAAAAGACCAGCTTCATCATGTCCTCTAGAATGTTCTTCTACGTTTGGATGGCATTCGAGCTGAAGAACACTGGCGCCACCTTCGCCAAGCTCGTTTACAAAGTGCTTCACTCCCAGATCGACTGCAACATGGAAGCCTATTTAGATGACATCGTTGTCAAGAGTGTTCTCATACAAGCGAAATGCTTTGCAACAAGGAAGCATTCGGGCGAGTGGGAAAGTGGGCTACTGAGCTAGCCCCATTCGCAATCACATTTGTCTTCTTATAGTAATCAAGTCCCAAGTACTGGCATACTTTGTCATAGAATGGACCCCCGTGGAACTGCCCCTGTCCGTCCTGCTAGCCGACCCCCTCTGGACGATTTATGTGGATGTCTCTTGGTGTTTAGAAGGTGCAGGGGATGGAATGGTCCTCGATATACCAAGTGGGATGCCCACCTTCTACTCTACCCACCTGGGCTTCGAGGCCACAAACAATGTCACCGAGTACGAGGCTTTGTTGCTTAGGCTACGCAAGGCTCGAACATCGAGAGCCAAGTGACTCCTTATGAAAAGTGATTTCCAACTCATTGCTTGTCACATCGACAAGAGTTACCAAGCCAGGGACCCGACATTGGTAAGGTCCCTAGCACTCGTCTGAGCCTAGGAGATGTACTTTAGTGGCATCACTGTTCAGAGCATCCCATGCTCAGACAATCTTGAGGCAGACATCTTGGCAAGAGCCACTAGCACACAAATAGAGAGACCTGTTGGCACCTTCTATGAGGTTTTGGTGGAGCCGACGGTGAAGGAGCTTCCAAAGGTGTGCGCCATTGGAGAGCAAGATTGGAGGAGGTTGATCATCGAGTACCTTATCAACAAAACTGAGCCTGTGGATCCCACCGAGGCATGGAGGCTGAAGAGTCATGGAAAGGGCTTCTGTTCTCACCTCCCTGATCCAGGGAAGAATTTCACAGTCTATTTTGATACATCTCGAGTAGGGCTTGATTGTGTGCTCATGCCAGATGGCAATGTAATCACTTATGCGTTGAGGAAGTTGAAGAAATATAAGCAAAACTATCCGACCCATGATTTAGAGCTTGCTATAGTAGTCTTTGCTCTAAGGATTTGTTGACATTATCTATATTGGGAAATAGTGATATTTTCATCGACCATAAGAGTCTCAAATATATCTTCACTCTGAAGGATCTGAACCTGAAGTAGGGGAGGTGGCTAGAATTAATCAAGAATTATGATCTCACCATCTAGTACCATCAGGCAAAGAAAATGTAGTGGCTAATGCCCTTAGCCACAAGGCAACACTCTCTACTCTGAATTGCTTTATTTCTGATTTTTTGAGTGTTTGGGAATCTCCTATTGTTTTGCAGGCACCACGCAAGCTGAAACACAATTACTCCTTGAGTTAGCCATTCCAGAGCGAGTGCGGGAGACACAACAACATGATAGGTTGCTTCTACAAGTGAGGAAGCATCTGGATGAGGGTAAAGAAGGTGATTTCAGCATTGATGAGACTCGCATATTGTTGTTTAAATGTCGCCTTTGTGTGCCACAGAAGGCTCAAGTAAAGGCTGACATTCTAAATGAAGCTCATTGTACCCCGTACTCTATTCATCTTAGTGAGAACAAGATGTATCATGATTTAAAAAAGAATTTTTGGTGGAAAAGAATGAGGGTGGACATCACTCAGTACATCACTTCCTGCAGGATTTGTCAGCAAATCAAGGCAGAGCATAAGTGTTCGACGGGATTATTGCAGCCATTGGAGGTTCTGATGTGGCCATGGGATGATATAACTATGGATTTTGTGGTTGGATTACCTCGCACGCATCGAGGGAAGGATGTTATCTGGGTAGTGGTGGATCGATTCAGCAAGTCTGCACATTTTATTCTCATTCGCACAATGGATACAACAAGTGATTTGGCTCCTATTTATGTGCAGGTGGTAGTGTGGTTGCACAGTGTACTCAAGATTATTGTTTCTGGTTGCGATGCAAAGTTTGTCTATAATTTTTGGGAGAGCTTACTGAGTGTGTTGGGAACACAGTTTCATCTCAGTACTGCTTTTCAGCGGTAAATGGATGGGCAGTCTGAACGCACCATCCATACATGATAGGGTATGCTTAAATCCTATGTCTTATCGTGGAAGAAAAGTTGGGAGGATCATTGACACTGGCAGAGTTTACCTACAATAACAACTACCATGCCAACATTCGAGTAGCACTATTTGAAGTCCTGTATCAGCGAAGCTGTATGTCACCGCTTTGTTGGAGTGCTATAGGTAAGAAGGCAATTCTAGGTATTGATTGGGTTCAGTAGACTATTAACCTAGTGGTAGAGATTAGGTAGAATCTACTGGCCGCTCAGAACAAGCAAAAGTGTTATGCTAATGTGAGAAGGTGGGAGTTGGAGTTTGTGGTGGGTGATCAGGTGCTCCTAAGAGTGTCTCCCACCAAGGGCATTGTGTGGATTGGTACCAAAAGGAAGCTTAGCACGAGGTACATTGGACCATTTCTGATAGTGGCGTGAATTGGGAAATTGGCTTATCGTTATGACCTTCTTGAGACCATGTGTGGTGCATAGTGTGCTCCATATTTCCATGTTGAGGAAGTACTTGAGGGATCTAGAGCATGAGATATCCTTAGAGCCATTAATCATCGAGCAAGATCTCACCTTTGAGTCACGTCTAATTCAAATAGTGGGGGAATCAGAGCTGGTGTTGAGGCATAAAACATTGAAGTATGTCAAGATGCTTGGGTTGCATCAAACAAAGTGATAAGCAACTTGGAAATTGGTGTCTCACATGCGTGAGAAATATCCAGAGTTATTTGCAACTGGTATGTATTAAGGTTTGATATGAAAGTTCATTTTTGTTTCACGTGTAGAATCGTGAGGCGTAGAATTCAAGGTCGAATTCTGTTAAGGGGGTGAATGTAATATTCGAAAATGAACCCTCCTAAGCACCCATTCATGAATTTGGAAAAAAGAATTGAGAAAAATGGAATAGAGGAAGAAAGGGGGGAAAGGATTTCGGTTCGGCTGGGCCGAGTTGTGCGTGGGAGCTTGGGGGTTTGGGCTGGGCTTTTTAAGGAGGGGAGGGGGTAGGGTAGAGAAACTCTAGCCGCCATCCCCTGAAGCCCTAGTCACTGCCTTGCCACCTAACTGTCGCGCTAGTGCTGCACTACCACTATCATTGCCATTGCCACCATTGTTGCTACTATAGTTGCTACCCCATGCCGGTAGAGGAGAGGGAGAGGATGGCGAGGAGGAAGGTGCCGGCCAGAGAAGGGAAGGGGAAGGAAGAAGGAAGGAGAGGAGCTTCCACATCCACGCTAGTTTTCATTATTCTGATGCATCTTCGGGTTGTAGGTATAACGTCCTCACTATTACAGAAAAGCTCATCACAAATGGTTCAGAAACATCATTGCAAACAATTTTTGAACTGTCTATGCTTATGGGTCTATAATACCCTAAGTGTATTATAGACGGTTTTTGAACTATCTATGATACAATTATCACAGACGGTTTCTAAATAGAACTATCTGTGATAATGATATTACATGCGATTCTTATTACAAACTATCTGTGATAGTATATTATCACAAACGGTTCTTACTACAAACCATCTGTGATAGTATATTATCACAGACGGTTCCTAAGTAGAACCGTCTATGATAAGTTTCGACCGAACTCAAAAATTGGCCTCCTTCAGTTCATCAATAATCTCTGATTGTGCTATTTGTGCTAATTGTGCTATAAAATAGCACAATTAGATAATGTAGATAAACCAAAGCAGGCCAATTTATGATAACAAGATCATCCTAGCCATATCCATCCAAGCATCACATGCAAGAACTAAGGCATTAACAAATAATTTTCACATGCATCATATCCATCCAAGCATCAAGGAAGAGAGGGGAGGGGATCAGATGGGGGTATGAACAAAGTACTGGCGCCGACGAAGGAGAGGAGGCAGCAGCGTCATCGTTGTGTCACGACAGTGACACAACGAAAGGCACTCTTACGACAAGAGCGCCTTCTATAGTGAACTGTGACATCACAATCAGACCTAGAAGAGCTCAAGGAAGGCGGTCGGCGCTTCGATCAGTGGCTTGGAGGAGCTAGAAGACGGATTGGTTTAGAGTGTGTTTGGGGAGGCATGTAGGGGAGGCATATATAAGGGCATTTGGGTAGCGGAACCGAGAGGTCACAACGCTTCAGTTTGAAAGTTTGAATAGAGCGGGTGGCAAAATTGGGCGGCGAAATATCACAGACAGTTTTTAATACAAACCATTTGTGATGAGGTAATATCACAGACGGTTTTTAATACAAACCGTCTGTGAAGTATCACAGATGGTTTTAATAAAAAATCGTCTATGGTATTTGGCAATATCACAGACGATTCTTGGTAAAAAACCATCTATGATATTTCACAGATGATTTTCACTAAGAATCATCTGTGATATTTCTCTTCATAGACGGTTTGTATTAAAATCATTTATGATTGTATTTAATACTGACGATTTTGGTTAACCGTTTGTGATGAGGCGTCCATTATAACTTGTTTTGTAGTAGTGCCTATACCTTGTTTTCCTATGTTAAGCCTTGGTAGATTGGTTTTGAGGTCATGCTAGTTCTGGTTAGAAAGGAAGGGAGGTGTTGAAATTGAGTTTTGGACATTGTTGCTCATTAGGGTTTACTATTCTGTCTTGTAGGTGAGTTTTAGGATAGCTACGTCCTGTTTTATAACATTGGCATCATATGAAACTTGTACAAAATTGTTTAAGGGTTCCATAGAGTGCAAGAACACACTATTTGGTTGAGTTGTTTAGAAGTTATTCCCTTGGGTTGGCTGCTATCCAGAATTTGGTCGTTGTTGGACACAGTCATGGTAATTTGCAATTTGGGCCTAGTAGATAACTGAATTAAATTCTGAGTATAACTAAATAAAGGTAGATAATTTTTAGGTTTTAGAAGTGGTATGATTTACTATGTTTGGTCTGCAGTCTAGTAAGTTAACAGAACAGTCTTTGGGGTTAAAATGAGGGTTTAAATGGATTTAGTTCATGCACTAGCATTGCTTTACTTTTCACATTAGACAATAAACATTCATTATTAGTGATTTGGTTTATGCAAACTCTTATAATTGGTTAATAAGTTCCTTTAGAATATAGAGCTATTTGTTTGGTTGAAATCAAATATAGTATCATTGGTTAGTCTCGATAATTGGATTACCTTCGTTATTGTTATTGCTTCAATTCAATATTCACTACTACAAAAAAGACTATACTGGATACCTCATCACAGATAGTTACAAGGAATCGCCAGTGTTGTAATTATCACAGACGATTTTACAAGCATGACCATCTATGTTACTAACGATGGCTAGAACCGTCTATGATACATAATTGTCATAGACGGTTCTTAACATGAAACGTCTATGATTATCACAGACGGTTCGGATTAAAAACGTCTATGATGTCTACAATTATCATAGGCGGTTCTTAATAAGAACTGTTTGTGATAATTATAGACATCACAGATGGTTTTTAATCCAAACCGTTTGTGATAATTGCAAACATCACAGATGATTTTTAATCTAAATCGTCTATGATAAGATCTGTGGCATCTCCCCTAGGATCCCAATCTTACTTGTCCATTCTCTCTGCATCGAACGGCAGGCACCGGTCTCCTCCCACCTCACCCCTTGTAACCCCCTTCTCTCTTTCCCTCAATTTCACTCTAAGAACCAACACTGATGAGGACATTCATGCTACTCCTAGTTCATCCACTCCTTTGCATGAAGATCCAACTCCTCCAATTGAACCAATAGGGACGATCACATGGGCACGACCAAAGAAACTACAACAATAAGTGAATTTGTTCTTTAAAGAATATACTTTTGATAAGAATTTGCTGCTACCTAATTCTAGTGTCATGTGTGTGCTTAGGTATGAAGAGGAGGTTACACACCAAGGCCTATGCTGATGTCCAATGGGTCCGAAAACATTGGAGGCCATTTTGAAACCCTAAACGATGTTTTTTTGGGGGATTTCACTCTTCAGAGCCTCACAAATATGGATTTTTGGATGTAACTTTTTGTTAGCTTTCAAACGAGTCCAAGAACATCGAAAACAGAGATTGTATGCAAAAGTTATGGCTATTTTATTGAGCATCGCTCCAAGACCAAAACTATTGCACTGTGAAGATGATCTGTGGCCTGCGTGCCACTTGTTTTGGCTGAAATCGGTCGACGTGGAAAGGGAGGGAAGGGACTCGATAAGGGTGGCATGAAGCACCACCGGAAGGTCTTGCACAACATCTAGGGCATCACCAATTATTACAGACAGTTGGTACATAGAACCATCTGTAATGGGCGACATGTAACTCACAGATGGATTTTGGTACAAGCCGTCTATGATAGTATGCCTTCACATATGGTTCTTTATACCAACCGTCTGTGATAGTATATGCCTTCACAGACGGTTGATATAAAGAACCATCTGTGTTGTGACTTAGTGATAATCGCCTGTTATCACAGACATAAAAATTTAGACAATTCAAAAACCGTCTGTGATGAGGGTTTAGAATTGTCTGTGATGACCCTTTATGTGATAGTGGTTAAGATTTGTTTTATTCAATATCGTCATGTGAAAGATGCTTAAGTGGGTATCGTGTGAAAAACTTGATCCATGTATTGATATTAGTAGTTTGTGAAAGATGGTTTAATTTGGAAAGGAATTTTAGTGGTGATATTCTGGGCTCATGTCGAGCCAGGGTCTTACATAAACTGCATAAATCAATGTTTGAACAGTACCAAATGTCAAGCTGTTTGGCCATCCTCCTATATTTCTCAATACTCTATCCATCACTTCAATTTGGGGATATATATGTACACTCCAAAAAATTCAATTAATCCATAGTTCATGACAAAATATTCACTTATGCATTGCATACTTAATTCATCATTTTCATGATTCCCATAGAGAGCAAAAGGGTGTATCATTTTATATGTATTTCATGGATGAGTTCTTTTACACTTGGTCATCTTTAAGTAGTTGCACGAAAGATTTATAAGTACGTAGTATGACAAAGTGATTGGTTGTTGATAGACAATGATAATGGAAGGATCATTGAACCAAACAAAAGTAGCTCTTACCTAGTTCCTCCAAATTAAGCCTATTGATTTAGCATATCATGTATTTGTGTTTTAATTGTAAGAAGTAGTCGCATGATTGAATTAAAGTTTGTTGAAGACATAGGGACCAGAGCACCACTTATATTGGAGACAGAATATCACATGGATATTGCTTCAACATGCATGAAAAGTAAAAAAATTTCTAATGGTCCAATTTTTTATCCATGGGTCCACTAGTTATAGCGAATAAGATGGTTGGAAAGAAAGTTAACTTTCTTTGAAAGGTACTAACCCCACAAGAGCAGTGTGTGTGTGTGTGTGTGTATTGGACCATTAGAAATTTTTATCAAATGAAAATGAATTGAGCATCTCAAATTATATTTTATAAATTAAAATTACATAATATTAATTTCTCAAGGAGAAGGGTGAATACTATATATTCTGTTGAAGTCGTCGAGTCGTTCGTGGGTTCTTTTGGGCTGTAATTTATGGTTTACTTTTTTGAATTCTGGCTGTTCGCGAGAGGTAGTACGTAAAGGAAAATAGTCCCATGCTATTTTGGCTGGTACAGCTGAACTCAGTACACTTTTTACTACAATTTTCCTGTTAAACCCGTCTTGAAAAAATCCACCATTTGACAACTAGTTACTGTAGTATAAGACCTAAGCTATAAGTGGAAAAGAAGGCACCCAGGCCAATTGTTTGACCTGTAGGTTTAGATCGCATACTGTAACATTATCCCTTTTAATTTCAGTTGCATGTGGAATGTCTTACGTTTTATTCATTTTCCAACCCAAAATTAATCACGAAGTAAAACTATCATAACTATTTAACACATTTATAACGTCTCACAAAAACAATTTTTGAGCTAAACTAGGGGCCTTTTTCACTCCTCCCTCAGTTATCAACAACACTAAATTAATCACGAAGCAAAGGTTTGATGCCGACATATGTATGTATATAGTGACGCAAGTACAGTTGCAGAAAAAAAAAAGGAAAGTATTTCCATTTATCATGTCGGCCCAGTTTCATATAATGCAACAATGGGATGTCTTGTGATCTTGCATGGTGGCTCTCCCCCACAGAAGAGAAAAAAAATCGATGTTAAACGTCGGGAACATATGATCATATCGTGCACGCATCTGTGTTCCTGAAGCAATTTATACATATGATAAGGGCAGTGTGCAGGCTAGGACACGATGTGCCGGTTGGTGATTGGGTGATGCCTGTTCTTGTGCTCACGAAATGTCACCTCAATTGGACAGATTGGATCCTCCCAGTCTCAGTCTCAGGTCCAGGAGCCGGACAGATGTGTGCCTAACCAACACTAGTTCTGAGTTACCTGATGCTACTCCTTTGTGCTAGTGCTACCTGATGCTACTCCTTTGTGCTAGTGCTACAATGTCTGTTTGGCAACGGCTGTGGCTTATGACTTTTGGCTGAAATTTTTGAATTTTGGTTGTTTACGGTACAGATTACAAAGAGAGATACTCACTTGCAATTTTGGCTAGTACAGATGTTGGGCTTTTAACGCGTATATCGTTTAACTTGTAGACTCCGTCTTGAGAAAATACTCCATTTGAAAGTTAGGTACTGTAGTAAAACCAAAAGCCATGAGCTTCGAAGGAAAAGAACAGACCCAATAATGTGTATTGCGTGCATTGCTTTTCAGCTCTGATAAACCCTACCTAACAGGAATGCTGGATCTCTCTCTCTCTGTAAGTATGGAACAGTTTATGATTTGAATCGTATGGTTCTCCGAATATAATTTGCGTGAAACAATCATTTACTGAGATGCATGATGGTATCTACTGGCAATTATTGTCCTGGCAATCAAGTTTGAATCGACTAACTATAACATGTACGATCAACACTTTTGGTGAAAAATAAAAATTAAGATAACGTTGTGTCCTTAAAGAGTGCATCACACAAATTAAGAGGCTACCGAATTTGTTCTGTCACTAAGTTAAACTTCAATTTCGATCTAGCTATCAAGTTCCTAACATTTAATTTGGGACGAGCTAGCTAGGAAATTATGTACTCAGGTCCCTGAACGTGTTTACATGTGTGTTCAGGATCGATCGGTGTTTGCGTATCTTGTAATACTCCTGACAAAAAATTATGTCTAGAGTGAGTACGTAAGCATTGCAACTTCTGTTCCACACGCTGCCGAAAGAAACACGTACTTCATTATTAGCTCAAGCCTTCAAATTTTGTAGATCTTCAGGTGCAATGCGACATTCATTTCACATGGACCTGATTCACTGTTTGTGTGCAGTAGGCTGTTAATTGCATAGTACTTGGGTGGTACTACACGGTAAATCAAATTAAAGGAAGGTCGATCGGGACAAGTAAAATAATGTAACACAAAAGCAAGCAGGGGAACACTTCCATGCGTGCACGCATGCTATTGAGAGAGAAATTCCAAAAGTCTTTTGTGGTCGATACAAGATTAGATAGTAAACTTATAGTCACCTTCGATTAGATGCACCGGCCATGTCACCATCTTAAGTGGGTCCCACCACGTCCAAGGTACATGATATCGTCAGCTTCCCCTCCATGCAGGTGTCGGCTGAGCCTCGGCGTGTGGCCATCCCAAACTCAGGTGCGGGATGGATTCCCCGACGTGTCACAACTCGCCGAGGTTGGTTCCCAGACCTAGGTCCGAGGCATGCCACATCTCGTCGAAGTCATCGTAGCACACTTTGGCGCGCCTCACCTTGCCGAAGTGGGTGTCGGCCTAAGATAGCATGGGGAACCCCTTCCCCAACAGTCTTAATGCAATTGAGTAGTAGAAATCAATGGGTTAGCCAGTCTACATCCATTATCAACTTCAAATATAGTTAGATAGTATACACTGCTGAAGTATATTGCTCGTATTTTCTCGTTAGTTTAAGCTTTTGGATAAACTGGTTGCTGCATGAAACTCAATATGGTATTAAAGTCAAGATATCTTGAGTTCAAGATCTAGTTAACGCAATATTTAGAAAAACAAATAATTGCGGCTCATTTCAAGTCCATGTCTTAGGTTTGGCGGAGCCTAGACGTAAGGAAGAGTGTTAAGTATATTATCCACCTTTCCACATCAGCTTAAGTTTCTAAGTGAACTGGTTGGTGCATGAAACTTAATATACAAAACTTGGACAACTTGTTTTTGCAGTGATTTTGCAAGAGTATTGAAACATTGGCTACCAAGCAAAAACATCTAATCACTAGACCATCCATAGACATCAAACAACCAATCAAAAAAAGTAAATTTTAAAAAAACCCTAAGTTTTGAGGCATTGGTAAAACAAACCCCTAGGTTTTGGGAATTTTTTCCTCAGAACCACAAGTATTGGGGCATAACCTTTCGCATAACCCATTTCCTCTCTTGACCTGTCTATTGGCTTTGGTCTCGAACCTCATGCCTAGGTTCAACCGGATTTACTCCCTGGCCCTAGGTCCAATCGGGTTTACTCCCTGGCCCTAAATCCAAACAGGTTGAATACAACTAAGCCATGGGCTGTCGCATGCAAGCCCTATAGCAATAGTCTTATAAGTGGTATTGGGTCTTCTTCCCCCAAAAGACTAATCCAATAGGTGAGGTCTCTATCACACTTATAAGTTATGATTTTCTCCTTCCTACAACCAATGTGGGACTATTTTCGACATTCCCCCCTCACACATCAAGTGTGAACTCTCCCACAATAGGTGTGCCTTGACAACTATGAAGTTCAAGGAAATATTAGGATACCAAATGATGACTTTGGTCCAAGGCCTCATGCCTAGGCTCAACCAGGTTTACTCCTCAGCCGCAGGTTCAAACAGGTTGAACACAACTAAGCCCATGGGCTGCCATATGCAAGCCCTATGCAACAACCTTATAAATGATATTTGGTCTTCTTCCCGAAAAAGACTAGTACAATAGGTGAGATCTCCCTCACACTTGCAAGTTGTGCTTTTCTCCTTTCTACAACCGATGTAGGATTATTCCCAATACTGTCCCACGCAGTGGTGTAGCCTACCCGCATATCAACATGGTTGATGAGCCTTTGTGCATGGATGCTTGCATGGAGGAATTAGGGGAGAGGAAAGAATAGAAGATGGAGGCCTAGAAGGGGTTGGCGTCAACGTGGAGGAAGGTCTTCCCAGAGGATGCGCAAGCCTCTGCTAGGATAGACTCCGTGAGGCCAGTGCCATAGAGGACCATGTTGTACGAGGTGGGTCGATGGTCACTGTAACGACCCCATTTTTGGGAATAGGGTCGTCCTACTTCCCACAACAGCCCAAAGAGTTCAGTTATAGACAGAAAGAGTATCATGTCTACTCACAAATATTTAAAAGGATTAACTTGATTAAAATATAACGTAACGGTCAATTTTAGCAACTTTACAGGCGTCCAAGCCCAAAACTTAACTTATATTTAGAAGAACCAAAGAAATCCCCATAGAAACACTTGAGTGTGGTCATAACCCTAACACAAAAACTGATGCATTCTTTCTTCTTCTGATATCTAATCAGGTGAAAATAAAGCAAGATTGAATACACAAGGTACTCAATAAGCCACATGGGAAGGCTATATAGCTAATATGCAAGGAGTTCAAATGGATGGTCATGAGTGGTAATGTAATATTTAGATATGCAAGTTTATTGGTAAAGAACTTTGTATTTAAAATAGTAAAACAACACTTAATTAACATAAGGGGTTTGTTATCCACAATTTTCATATCAAAATCCTCCAAATTCTACTTATACCTTGTTGTTGGAATCACCCAAGAAATACAACTCCATTATCCAGGAGCATGGCGTATTTGAATACCATTCGTTATACTTTGCAAAGTTGCCTAGCTTTATCCACAAGATTTTTCAAACTCTCAATCTCATGCAATAGACATGTAACAGATAGCGTGCGACTGAGTTGAGAAAATAAAGTCTTTTACTACTCTCCTCTTTCTAGTCTCTACCCAATAGGTTATGGGCCACACATTGTCAGATATCCACTGGCCAATGTGGAACATTACCGTCTGACTCTGAGTAGACCTACTGTTGTCAAGTATGGTTTTACTGTTTTCATACCACCTCCTTTGTTCTTGGGCCATTCCCACTCTGGGAACCCCAACATCCTATAGATATCCGATTAATTTGAGCAGCTACTAGACCAGATTTGACAAGTCAAAACTTGTAGTTGAGTTATTTCTGTGTCCTTTACTTATCATAAGGTTCTTGTCTTTACTTTTCACCAATGAGCCAACCAGCCACAAACTAATAATCCAGTGCACTACGGCACTGCCACCAATCTAACCCAAGTTGTATCCCTATGGTAAGTTCATAGACTCCAATCATCCCGTGGCTTTCCACAATTCATCCTTAACCCTAGTATTATTTTATAATTTTATCGGCAAAATGTTGAAACTCTTAGTAGTGTAAAACATTTAAATTTCTAATCTACCATGGTAAATTTTATAGTAACTTACTATTACTAGGGCTTGTCAAGGTGAATATGACCATCAAGTAAAATAGGGTTTTTTCTAGTGTTAGGACATAGCTAACTTATTATGTCATTCTAAACAATTATTTTGAAGAAATAATAGTGTATGAATAAAGAATAATAAAAGTACGGATAATTAAATAATGTAGATTCAACATGATCAAAGATATGTGACTTGCCGCTTTAGCCAGTCTCTGATTATTTTATTGTAGGCTTCCCATTTACACCAACTGCTTTAATTGCTCCTATAGCTCCTCCGATTACCAACTAGCCAAATCCAGATGCTAAGCAGAAGAACAAATTCCAATAAGTTCATGTTTTGCAGAATGCAAGCTGGGAACAAAATGCAATAAAATAACCGAAAATACATAAAGAAAATAGGTTTGGACGAATAGGGTTTAAGTGGTGTTTGGTTTGGCTGAATGAGTTAGAAATAGGTTAGATGGGCTCAAGATGGTTGAAAAGGGTATAAATTTGTCTAATGGGTTTCTGTGAATAGTAACGGGTCCAAACAGTATTGGACCTGGGTTCGAAATAGTATTTGGATTGGCTAGGATTTTATCAAAGTCTATTTAGGCTAAACGGAGTTGAGAATGGGCTTCACGAGGTCAAAAAGGTATAAATATGCCTATTGTGTTTTTATGAACAGTAATTTGTCTCACTAGCTAGCTGGTTAGATATATAGTATACAGTATGTGGTCTCTTTTACCCTTTTTCCCTCTCCCTGGACAAGGAATAGATCTCATATTTTTTTTAGCAGAAAAAACAAGTGTCGCCTTGACTTGTAGGAAGGAGCAAGGAGGGCAAAGAAATCCAAAGTGAGGACAACGGGCGCTATGCGACAGGCTAGCAGAGCATGCGAAGGGAAAGGAGGGGGCAGCTTTCCCCTGCGCATCCCGCGACTAAGGGCCTACAACATATTGATATCTGTTTTTAGTTTCTTACGAACATTATTACTATTTATCAACTATGTTTTTACATATTATAATATATTTTATATTTTATTATATTATAATTATGTAAGTCACATGGCGGTCTAAATGTTGTAGTGTCTTTCGTTACACCATCTTTTTACATAATACACTACTATTCATCAGTCATTTCTATCAATCATTACTATTTATCAGTCACTACTATTTATCAGCCACAGCCAAAAATCATCAGCAAAACATAACATAATATATACAGACCTAACCCACTGGCTATGTGCGTAATCAATCGATCTGCAGCTGCAGCACATGCATCGATGCATGCCGCGCTCTCCTGCTCCGCGTACACCGCGGCGCGAAACTACTCTATGCACTGGGCAATAGCACTGTTTCGCCGTGCTTCCTCCTCTGTTCAGCTCTAGCTTTATTGACGAGGATCAATTGATCACGGTAATGAGGTAAATAGGTGACCTTCTTGCCGTGGAAATCCTCCAACGACCTGTGGTAATATTGTTGAGTGACTCGGTTGAGCGGTCTTAGGTTCCGTTCGATTAGGCTCAAAAATAATGGCTTAAGGCTAAAATTGTATTGTAACTGGCTGAAATTGTACTGTAGATATAGGTGGCTTATTTGGCATAATTAAATTTAAAAATAGAAAAAATATTAGCTTATCACAGACAATGCAAACGAATACGGATAAAAAAGAACCGGTAAAAAAGCTCAAAAAAAACAAAAGATCAAAAAATACAACATTTATAAACAGTGAAAAATAAATCAGAAACTCAAATCGAAATGAATAGGGCGTTATTTGGTTGATAAGAGTACAGCACGCTGATAGACCTATTTATTTAGATGTTAGGATGTCCGATCTACCTTATGTCGCAGCTAAGGTTGTTTCGACCGACTCCTGTTTCGATTTCTCGTCGCTAGCTACGCAAAAAAACCGTATGGCTGTTAAAGAGTGTTGCCTGCAACTCGATCGCGTTCAATTCTGCGGCACAAAATTACCGCTACGTACTGTAGAAATCAGCAATGTTACCGGCACCGTACCGTACCTACCATCATCAATGTCAGAGAGCTGTAGGTACTGATGGGTTGTACTTGGAGAGCGGGGCCCGGACAACGATGCAGGCCTAGCAAAATGCATGCTTGGTCGTCCATCAGGGGATTGCCCGTGCTTCGCTTGATGAAGTATCCAATCCGATCATACATCGATCTGACCCATCACAACCATTCATGTGGTCTCTACTCTTGCACAGTACACACGTCTCATCAGCCCTCTTCCGGTCCTTCCTTGCTTTCCTGCTCCTTATCCACAGCCTTCAAGCTCAGCCTATTCTTTTCGGTTACGACTTATGACTTTTAGTTAAAATTTTTAAATTTTAGTTGTTTACGGTACAGATTACGGAGAGACAGATACTCACTTGTGATTTTGAAGGAAGATAGAGTTGGGTGGAATTGGATGTATTGCATTGAGCCTCTCGGGCGGTATATATAGAGGTACAAGACTTGGAGGGCAAGATGGTACAAGGGATTGTAAACCCAATGGACTCTATCCTACCATATATTGTACTCTAACATCCCCCGCAGTCACAACGGGAGCGTCGCAGACGGCGAGACTGGAGAAGAAACCGAAGAGCTAACATCCCCCCGCAGTCATAACCGTCGAAGCGGTGCGTATGCTGTGACTGGAGCAGGAACCGACGAGTAGCTCAAGCAAGGCGGTAGCCCTTTGTGCCGATGTCGAGGTAGCCGAGCGCGAGGGCGGAGTAGTCGTGGTCGAGGATGCCGTGCTGGAGATGACCGTGGTCGACGTAGTCGTGGTCGGGTTACCGATGTCGAGACGGTCGCGCATGAAGCCGCAGGCGCAAAAGGGGCGCCATGGTGATGACGGAGACGCGTCGAGGCAGTCGTCGTGGAAGGGGGGCGATGCCGAGGTCGACGCAGTCAGGGCCGTCGAGGATGTAGGCGAAAAACAGCGATGCAATCGAGGCAGACGAGACGGGAATGGGAGGGTCGATGCCGAAGTCGATGCAGTCAAGCCGCTAGAGCCGAGGCGTGTGCCAGGTTTACCGGACCCGGCAACGCGTCGGGGACGAAAGCACGCACCGGTGTTGCCAGTACCGGACGTACAAGGGAGAGGGCCCCAACTAGGCGTGGTTGTGCTGGAAGAAGAAGAAGCAGTGCGGGAGCGGACGCTACTACCCGAAGGCGAGCAGTCCGGGCAGACGCTCTGTCGCGAAGGCGAGCAGTCCTGACGCAAGGTACGGCGGCGGCGGTAGCGCTCGATGTCGGCGATGAAGGCCCGATCAGTATGACGAAGACCATGTGCAGACAGATGGTGCACAAGAGGTTGCGCAGCACAGTCGTCGATGCACAGGGGACGGCGATGTAGATGCAACGGCGAGGGGACACACGCGCGGCGGTGCTGCGGCCCGAGGAGGCGACACAGCAGCAGCCCTGTTGCTCGGAGAAGATGTGCGTAGTACTCGACGACGGACGTCACGGGAGCCGGGTGGATCGCACACAGTCAGCTGATCAGACCGAGTACGCGCGAGGCGGGACGACGATGGAAGAAGTCGGTGGAGGCGTCCCGATCTGTGGTGGCGATGACGAACCGGCGATGAAGACGTGCGGATGGGATGACCGAGACGCGATGCGGGAAGGCGTCCCCTCGGCATCACGTGCTCGACCTGGCCGCACAGTCGAAGAAGTAGAGGCCGGTGTAGTCGACGTCGATATCGGAGTAGATACGTGCGAGGTCGACGGGCGGTGGGTGACTCAAGCCCGATCAGTGATCGGGAGAAGAAAAAAAGAAAAAAAATACAACAGCAGTTGGATCCGGGCACCCCAACCGACACAAAAGGGGTCCGGCGGCACCGACTGACACAAAGGATCCGGTTGGGCGGAAAACTCCAGGCGGCGCAGGTCCAAGCTCCCGCAGAAAAAGGGCCTCAGGCGCCGATCGACGCAAGGCACGGCCCGGCCGGGCACCACCCTTGGCGGGCACGGCTCGGCCCCTAGCAGCGACGGGGCAGGCGGCCCCCGGCCGGCGGCGGCGCGGTCCGGCACCACCCCCGGCGGCGATAACGGCGGCGCGGTCCGGCACCACCCCCGGCGGCGACAACGGCGGCGCGGTCCGGTGGGGCTGAGGCCGAGGCAGCAGAGGGGCGCGTGCAGAGGGGTCCGGTCGCGCGAGGATGGGGGGCTGCGGCGGCCGGCCGGATCTGGACGGATCCGGTAGCGGGGAAGCCCGGTCTGGTGCGGGGAGGCCGGTGCGATGTCGGTGCAGAGGCAGCGGCGTCCAAGCGGAGGAGCTGCAGGCGGCGGTCGGCGAGCAGGGACCCGGCGGAGGAGCGGCGCTGGAGGCACTCCGAGCAGAGGAGCTGCAGGCAGCGGATCTGTTGGTGCAGAGGTCCGGGAAGATGGTGCTCGCCGCGCGCGTCCTGGCCCGGCCGCCACCATGGCGGCTCAGGGACGGGGCGCGGCCTGGTCCGGCCACCACCACGGCGGCGCGGGACCTTCTTCCCGACGGCTTCGAACCGCGCCTTCCCCGCTCGGCGTGTGCTCGCGGATCTCCTCCCCGCCGTGGAGGCGCTCTTCCCCGATCTGCTGCTCGACCCGATCTGCTGCGACGACGACGATGATGGCCCGATCTGCTGCTCGACCCGATCTGCTGCGACGACGACGATGATGGCGGCCGGATCAATAGGATCCGCCGCCTAAACGGTGGCGCTGCCCCCGGCGGAGATAGATCTCCCCGGGGGCGCGCGGTGCGGAAGCGAGCGGTGGCTAGGGTTAGGATCTAAACCTAGACGTCTGATACCATGAAGGAAGATAGAGTTGGGTGGAATTGGATGTATTGCATTGAGCCTCTCGGGCGGTATATATAGAGGTACAAGACTTGGGGGGCAAGATGGTACAAGGGATTGTAAACCCAATGGACTCTATCCTACCATATATTGTACTCTAACAATTTTGGCTGGTACAGATGTTGGGCTTTTAACGTGTAGATCGTTTAACTTGTAGACCCCGCCTTGAGAAAATACTCCGTTTGAAAATTAGGTACTGTAGCAAAAGCCAAAAGCTGCCGGCTTGTGAGGTAAAGAACAGGCCCTCTGCCAGGATCAAAATTGGTTCTCCCCCTTCAGTGGAAAAAAAATAATGTTTTGAAACAAAAGGATAAAAAATTTTCCTCGATGGTTTGAAGTTTCCTTTTTTTTCATCTTACATAAAACAGAATAGCATATGCAAGCTACAGCATGTCAGCATCAGATAGATATTATCTTTTTGGATGGAGTAGCAACTGGGATCACTCAAGAAATTAAGACTGCAATATTCCACAACCGCCCAATTTAATTACTTTGAACTGCTTCCTAACTTCAGTTAATGAGGATATTATCACCGTCAGATGACCAACTTTAAACACAGTAGCAAAAATATGACCAAAAAAAACAAAAGGAGGGTATTGGCTTGCACATGAAGGTCTCTGCTGTTCATTGCACCTGGCCATGGACTTGTCATTCAGAACAGTTTCTAAAGACACCTTGCACATAAAGTTCTGATGCTCATCCTACCTTGTCTGGCCCTATGGTATGTCATGCAGGAAAGATGGTTTAAGATAGGTCAGAATATTTGTCAAAGCACACATGCCAACAGCAGTGTGACCTCAAGAGTCCAGAGTGATAATGGAAATATTTCTGGCCCAAAAGCTAGCCGCAGAACGGATTTCACACACCCTCAATTATCATCATGTCAGTGTCATCTGTCTATGAAGATTGCAATTTGCCATTCATGGATGTAGCAACACAGGAGTAGCTGTAGCGTCACGCTCGCCGCAACCCTTAGGACAAGAACAGATCACAGGAGTTAATTTACAGAACTATTACATCATTTCAAAAATCTTGGAAAGAATCTGGTGGCAAAAGAATATTGTTGACCCTTGCTGATCAACTGAAGCAATTACAATGTTGGGCCGAGCCATGTACCAAAAGAATATTGCATTAGCTAGGTCTGTTCTACTGTTGACAATTGAATCTGTACATTCCGTTGTATAGGGTTAGTGACTTCAGAGATTCAAATGCATATATATATATATATATATATATATATATATATATATATATATATATATATATATATATATATATATATATATATATATATATATATATATATATATATATATATATATATATATATATATATATATATATCACAACATAGGTAGTATCTTACGTAACGGAGAGTATGTATATGTAGTATACGAGTATTTAAGACCATATATGTGGTATGAACAATTTTTCAGAGGTGGTATGCATATTTTTTTGACATACTCCTTTTTATGTACGTATATAACAGTATTTACAAAATACGCTAAAAACTATGGACTCCCTTGCAATTTTTTTGTATGGTTCACATTAGAATATCTTATAATTAGTATACGAGTATACCTAAAGTGATAAAGGAGTATTTCAAATTTGTTTAGGTGGTATATTAGAGGTGGGTGTAATTACACCCGGGAGTAAAAGGTATTTTTCCTATACACGTGTATCGGATGTGGGTGCTTAGGCACCATGGTGCCTTACGTAATTTTCCTATATATATATATATATATATATATATATATATATATATATATATATATATATATATATATATAATCCGGACTTGCCAAAAAAACAAAAAAAATGGCTTTTGTACTGCAGTCGTATCCTCATTCTTGTCTGTAGAACGGAACAACATAAGCAGCTGGTGCCTTTATGCTGTCTTCACTCATAGGAGTTTAAGCAGTCATCATCAAACTTGTACCATCCCTTCCCTCCTCCATGGTACAGAAAGATAAGATGTCAGTAAAACATTTTCATTAACAAGCCTTGCTCAAATATGTTAGTAAGACTCTTCATTAGCAAGCCTTGCTCATTAATAAAGATATCATAGGATACTGTGAGGCCTGAAGCAATGAAAAACGCATAAAAGAACACAGGGACTCACATAGATGCTGGCAGTGTGGCCCTGCTCCAAAGATTTTTTTTAGTGGCTTATGGCTGAAAAGTATCATAGCTGGTTAAAAAAATATTGTAGCTGACGGAGGCTTATTTAGCATAATTAAATTTTAAAAAAAATTAAAATAGAAAAAACATGTTAGCCCATCACGTATAATGCAACTAAATACGAGAAAAAAACTGACAAAAAAGTTCAAAAAACCAAAAGTATAGAAAAAGATAAAATTTATGAATAGTGCAAAATAAACCAGAAACTCAAACCGAAACGAGCGACGCCTAACGTCCACCTCCCATATTTCCATAGTGGGTGCTAATAGCGTACAAACGATAATGGCTGTTTGACTGTTCGCTCTTGTCGGCGATATATACTGACAGGTCCAAATCACTAATGGGGAAATCTACAAATGTCTTGAGCTTGTTTCTTGTGAACTGGGTATACGAGAACCTTTTCAGATGGATTACCAGAACTTCGAGCAGCGTCCACAGATCTAATTTCTTTATTGCTTGCTGATGCTTTTTGCAGCATGGGCAGTACCTGAATGCAAAACAGAGAATAAAGTGGGGGTCTCAGACTCTCAGTTATGAACCCAACAGAACAGTTTCAATTCCGTAGCATGCCCACGTTTTGAGGTGGGATTTTTGCATTGGTAATCAACTTATTGCTACTTTACGCATCAGTGTAATATTTGCACCATCAGTGTAACAATCAAGTTTTTTAAGAAAAGAAATGAGGATTGCAAAGGCAGCATTCTGCAAACAGTAAAGCCAAAAGCAACACAGTTGTTCCTCAGGGACACCCACCACATGTCCACTGGCCCCAATGGCTCCTCTTTTCGAAAGGCTTTCAGACAACCATGTAGCGCAACAGAATCTTCGGTTCCTTTTGGGATAAGCTCAAGCTTGTGAATCTAAGGTAGATTGTTCAGCATTGAGGTATCATATTGTCTTAATGCATTATGTTGCCAATGGACATTGACATGCAGCGGGCTTGGTGTTGTCTTAAGTAAATCCAGCTCATTCATTCTTGGTTGCTGAACATCACCCCTTTCATTTGTTAAATAAAATTCAAACTGTTCCATCTGTGCCTCCTTACTAGAATCAGATATGCCCTCGCAATATGACTCACTAGGTCCTTCCATCACTTCACATTCATTAGCATTGCAGTGGCTTCTTTCAGGGCCATCTTCTAATTGAGCACTCTAAAAATTACTGTCTGAATCAGAAGGTGTTGCATCCATCAGGTCAACAGCACAGTCACCATTGCACCGCAATCATTAAGCGAACTAGTGTCCTTGGAAAATCGAAATGGATTCAACAAGTTCAGATATGTACTCTGAAGAGTCAATCCATTGACTGCATCAGGAAGGGTTGCCAAAAGTGGAGCCTCAAATTCCTTCATTTGCAGAGTTACATTATCAACACTAGAATGCCTGAATTTAATGTTACCAAAAAAGAATGTTAAGATAATAAATAAAGGTCACAACAAGCACATTATCAGTTGCATTATTGTACATAAGTTAAACAAATATTCAGTAACATATACGTATCTGATTGTGCTTACTTATCAAAGTGTTGGTGTGTAAAAACCACAAGTGGGGACTTTTCTTTCTTTTCTTTTTGTTTTTTGGTAGCCGGTGTGCTGCCAATTTATCTCCATCCCTCAGCGACAAAACTGAATCAGAAGGCTCCTCCAGGTATCAAATGATGCAGTCATTATAGACCAGTATAGTCACTTCCAGTTAGTGGAAGGCATATATATAACTTGTATTGCTTAAACTAGCCTAGAAAGCTTGCAACAATGCTAAAGGGCGAGAAAGAAAAGGCACACATCCGTAATTAGCAGGGTCTCATCATCTCCAAGTGAACAAGTAGCACTTAAAGCCTGAACAAGATCACTAAGAGTCCCAAATTTTGGCACACTGACATCATATGAGAATGGCTCTCTGGTACCATCAGTGCTGAAAACCGTCACAGTCACTGCCCTCTTTGCCGTGGAAGGTACAGGCAAAGATAAGTACATAAATGGGTTAAACTTGACATGTTTACTGCAAGTGGGACAAGTTAATGTAGACTTGTACTGTCCCTGCAAATAGATAAACAGAAGAGGTTTAACAACAGAAATTAAGCACATATACTTGGGTTCTTATTGTATGAAATGCCTCAACTTGCAATGTAACAACAATAGCAAAGTGCATTCCATGCCGTGACAACAAATGATACACATGAAAACAATTATTTAATTGAGGGATGCTTCTATGCTATTCTCCTTTTCCCACTGCAGTTACATCCTTTTCTTGAATTGATAAAAAAATGACCGGAATATTTTAATATCAACCCCTTATTGGTGTTTAAATTATTAGATGTGTATTATATCTGCGTATTTTCCCTATTGTATAAGAGGTTATCTGCATCAAGGTTATTAAGGAGTGTAGGCGGTCTTGGGGTGGCAAGGCGTCGCCCCACCTTGCGTGCAAGACTAAGGCTGCGGCTGAACCAGAGAGAGCGGGCGGCTGGGCGGGAAGAAGGCGGAGAGGCAGGCTAGATTTACCTCGCGTCCTCATGCCACCGCCACCTCCGAGGCGCCGTCGAGCTGCCGACGCCGCCGTTCACCCACCACCTCGCCGGATTTGGCCGCCCGCAACTCAGCACAAGTGTGTTCTCCCCTCCGCCTCCCCTTCACCGAGCTTCTCCCTTCGCCGCCTCCCCTACACGGCTACGTCGATCTACTCCATCCCCGTCCTACCCTCCTCTGCTGGCGGTGGTGGAGGCGAGATCCCAATGGGAGGCCGGGTGGGACTGGTCATCTGGCTGTCGTGGGAAGTGGGGAGGGGAGGGGAGGGACTGTGTAATTTGTGGCCGTGACCGAGCGTGGGAAGAGGTGCGCCGGATGGGATGGTGGGTGGTAGGGATGGCAATGGGGAATTCCCCACCGGGGAGTGGTGGAACGTCCCCGTCCCGATTCTTTCCCCGTTCCCTGCCCCCGCCCCTACCCCCGATTACATTCCCGGGGAAGAATTCCTCATGTTCCCCACCCCCGGTGGGGAACGGGGACCCGATGAGGACCATTCCCTGATAATAAGTCACCATAAACCCTATACAAATAATTACAATTAACAATAATATGACAATTACATCAATAAAATTGCATGAATTCACCACAATAAATGTACAATAGGTGCATCACATAATTCAAAGTGTTTATTTCTCGATTTAGGATTTTACAAGGTACTAATAAGGTATCATATGAGATATATGGTATGGTATACAGTAATTCGGGTCCCCAACGGGGAACGGGTATAGGGGGTAGGGGAACGACCCCACCATCCCCGATGGGAAATAAATTTGCTTGCTACTTATCCCCATGGAGGAAGAAATCTCCCCATCCCCGCCCCTAACAGGGGAATTCCCCACCTGGGAACAGGGAATGGGCCCCATTGCCATCCCTAGTGGGTGGTGGTGGCGGCAGCTGGGAGTGAGGGAGGAGTTAGGATTAGGGGGTGGACTGTGATTTTTATATGGGCTAGGTGGGATGATATGGACCATTGATTATTCATTCAATGGGTAGAAAAAGTGATTGATTTGTATGTGTAAAGATAAATAAAGATTTGTGGAACCATTGCTGCATTGTTGTGTGCTGTGTCATATCATGATCATATGCAAGTTAATAAAGGCCTAGTCTAAGGTAACAATTTTCATGTGCTAATATGTGATGCACTACTGCTAAAATGCTTATTTTATTTGCTACCTTAATAACCTTACCTCCTTAATAACCTTGGTCTGCATATATGTTATGCCTATACATGTATATATACTGGCCCATTGGCCTCATGATGAAGACAAGCACTATCCATAACATGGTGTCAGAGCAAACCTAGGGTTTGTTTTTGTCAAGCCGCCGCTGGTTCGTATTCCAGCTATCGCCTAGCTTTTCCGTCCTGCTTGTCACCATCTGTTGCAGATCGTCTCCAGGGCTCTCCCTGCTGCCATCGCTGCAGGAGGCTCTCGGCCTCTTCTCCAGCCGCTCTTCTTCATCGCCGTCGCCACCCGAGTCCCGATCTACAGGCCGCCGGAGTTCAGCCGGTGGTCATCGCTGCAACCCCTTCGTTGTCTGGAGCCGGGCCGCCTGCCGCTGCCTCCACCCTTTCCGACGAGTTCTCGTGAGGCTGCTGCTCTTCCGCCGCTGCCTTCCGATATACAAGCCGCCGGAGTCGCCTGCTTCGGTTGGTGGTTGTCGCCGCGGCCCCTTCATCGTCTGGAGCCAGGCCACCCGCCGCAGCCTCCGTCCTTGCCCGGGAGCCGCCCTCGTCGCTCGGATTGCCGACGTTGGGTCACCGCCGGTGGCGAAGCCACGTCGACGTGCCGACACGTCGGGCCGCCGCCGCTCGTCGCCTGAATGTGAGCAACCGCTACGAGCCATCTGGTGATTCCTTATACCTTGTTGTGCGTCAGTAGTATTCGCTGCAATTGGGAGATGCCATTGTGGATGAGTTCTATGCTCGGTTGTCCGCGATATGGCGTCAGATTGACTCTTTGGGGCCAGAAGTTTGCCACACCTATCAGTGTTGTCAGCATCAGCAGTCTCACCTGGAGCTTTGCCGCATCTACGACTTCTTGACATGTCTCCGGGTTGAGTTTGAGCAGACACGTGGTCAGTTACTGGCTCGTCACCCTGATGACTCTGTTGAAGGCTATTGCAGCCAAGGTTCCAAAAACCGGAACCGGCAGAAATCCCGGTCGGCGGCCGGTAACGGTAACCGGGCGGTTACCGGAAAAACCGGGCACAATTTGAAAATCAAAATTTGAATTTTGAAACCGGTAACCGGAAAAACCGGCCGGTAACCGGAGAAACCGGCCGGTAACCGGAAAACCGGAAAAAAACCGGCCAAAATTCGAAAATCAAAAATTCATACCGGCCGGTTTTTTGTTTACCGGTCTCTACCGGTAAAACCGGTAACCGGCGGTTACCGGCCGGTAACCGCCGGGATTTTGAACCATGATTGCAGCTGTTCAACTAAGGAGATTCACCTTCGTGGTGCGGGTCTACTGCCGTCACCGTCGTTTCCTTTAGCTTTGGTAGCTCCTCTAGCTTCTGCACCTGCTACGCCTCCGATTGCTCCTTCGCCTGTTGTGCCTCCACCAATGATAGCTGCTTTTGGTAGCGACACTACACCTATTGCAACAAGGATGGACATTTAGAGCAGTTCTGCTACAAGAAGGATTTTCGTCGTGGTAGCCATCCTTCGAGGGGCACTGGAGGTTCCTCCTCTCAGAGGAGCCCTGGTGCTTCTGACACTCAGGAGCTTCTCTACTACATCGCATGGCTGCTTCTGCATCGTTCGGTTCTGTTGGTTCTGCTGCTTAGTCTTCCAGTGAGAGACCACCTTCTACTTCTCCTTCCTCAAGTATATCGCCTTGGATTCTTAATTCTGGAGCTTCCTTTCATATGACATCTGATTCTACCATTCTCACTTCCATTAGTCCTATATCTGCTCCTCTCACTGTTCAAACAGCAGATGGTGCCTCTCTTTCTGTTGCAGGATTAGACACTCTTTCAAATTCATCCTTTCATGTTCCTACCGTTTCTCATGTTACCAAACTAACCATGCAACTCATATCTGCTGGTCAGCTCACTGATCATAGTTATCATGTTATTCTCGCTTCTGATTTTTGTTGTATTCAGGACTGTCGCACAGGGCCTCTGGTTGGTACTGGCTCTCGCCACCATGACTCCCGACGACTCTAGGAGCTTGACTTGCTTCATCTTCCTTCCGCTGCCTCTACCAATCTTGTCATCTCCACCACTGCTTCCTCCACTACGTTTTTTACTCAGTGGCATCATCGTTTGGGACATCTTTGTGGGTCGCGTCTATCTTCTTTAGTTCATCGTGGTCTTTTAGGGTCTGGGTTTGGTGATACTTCTCTAAACTGTCTGGGTTGTAAGCTTGGCAAACAACTTTAACTCCCCTATCCCTCTAGTGAGTCGGTGTCTCAGCGTCCTTTTGATCTTGTTCATTCTGATGTATGGGGTCCAGCGCCATTCATTTCGAAAGGAGGTCATCGATATTATATAATTTTTATTGTTAATTTTTCTCAGCACACATAGATATACTTTATATCCTCTCGTAGTAAGGTTCTATCCATCTACAAGACTTCTGCTACCATGGTCTGTACTCAGTTTGACTCTCCTATTCGCGTTTTCCGTGATGATTCTGCTAGGGAATACTTGTCAGGAATCCATCATGGTTCTCTTTCTAAGCAGGGCACTCAGTTTTCTTGCCCCGGTGCTTATGCCAAGAATGGTGTGGCTGAACGAAAGCATCGTCATCTTCTTGAGACAGCTCGTGCTTTCATGCTTGCTTCTGCTGTTCCACCACACTTCTGGGCAGAGGCTGTTTCTACTGCCACTTTTCTGATCAATATTTAGCCTTCTTCTGCTCTTCAGGGTGGGATCCCAGTTGAGCATCTCTGTGGCAAGACTCCTGATTATTCCAGTCTTCGCCTCTTTGGATGTGTGCTATGTTCTTGCACTCCGTGAGCGCATCAAGCTGACTACTCAATCTGTGGAGTGCGTTTTTCTATACTATAGCACTGAGCCCAAGGGATATCGTTTTTGGGACCCTATTGGTCGACGGATGCGGATTTCTCAGTATGTTACTTTTGATGAGTCTCGTCCTTTCTATCCTCGTCCTTCTCCTTTCTCCACTTCAGCATCTCTTGTCGAGTCACTTTCTTTCCTGACTTTTCCTTCCAACCCCATAGTCACCACTCCACCACAGTCTTTGATCTCTCCAGTGCCTCCTTCACAGTCGGCGCCTTCTTCGCCACCGGCACCCTCTCCAAAGATTACTCCTGACCTTGTTCCTTCTTATCCTCTCTACTATACTCGTCATCCGCAAGTTGAGGATTCTTCTTATGTGCCCTCTCCTTTTGATGGGTCATCTTCTTCGGCCTCTCCTTGATATGCTCTTCGTGATCGCTAGTCTATTTGGACTCCTGAGCGTTTTGGTTTTGCTGCCGCTGCTCTTGCCGAATCGACTTCTTATCGTGATGCTGCTATTCATCAGGAGTGGCAGCATGCAATGGCAAAGGAGATCGCTCCCCTTGAGCGTACTAGCATGTGGGATCTTGTTCCTCTTCCTACGTTGTTACTTCTATCACGTGCATGTGGGTCTATAAAGTTAAGACCCACTCTGATAATTCTCTTGAGCGCTACAAAGTTCGTCTTGTGACGCGCATAACCACCGTTCGCACTCTCCTTGCTGTGGCGTCTGTTCAACAGTGGCATATCTCTCGGTTAGACATCAAGAATGCCTTTCTCAATGGCGAGTTGTATGAGTAGGTCTACATGCAGCCGCCCACTATTCTCTATAGCCTCAAGCAAGCTCCTCGTGCCTGATTTGACCGTTTCTCTTTTGTTGTGACTACAACTGGTTTCTGTGCTAGTGCTCATGGTCCTGCTCTTTTTATTCACACTTTGCCTCATGGTCGGACGCTTCTCCTTTTGCATTTTGATGATATGATCATTACTGGAGATGATTCTCAGTACATTATTTTTGCCAAGGAGCATCTTCATGAGCAGTTTATCATGTCTCATCTGGGTCCTCTTCGCTATTTTCTTGGATTGAAGTTATTTCTGCACCTGAGAGCTTCTATCTGTCTCAAGAAAAGTATATCCAGAATCTTCTTAATCATGCCTCTTACTGATTAGTGCACAGCTGAGACTCCTACGGAGCTTAATGTTCATCTTCGTCCCACTAATGGTGAGCCTCATATTGATCCTACTCGCTATCGTCATCTTGTTGGAAGTCTTGTTTATCTTGGTGTCACTCGTCTTGACATTTCATACTCTATGCATATCTTGAGTTAATTTGTTTCTGCTCTTACTCAGCTTCACTATAGTCATCTTCTTCGTGTTCTACGATATCTTCGTGGAACTATCTCTCGTCGTCGTCTCTTTTTCCTCGTTCCAGCTCTTTACAGCTCCAGGCATATTTTGATGCAACCTAGCTAGTGATCACTCTAATCGTCGGTCTCTCTGCCTATTGTGTCTTTCTTGGCGGTTCTCTCATCGCTTGTAAGACTAACAAGCAGACAGTAGTTTCTCATTCGAGTGCTGAGGCTAAGTTGCGAGTTATGGCTTTGTTGACTGCGAAGGTTACTTGGCTACGGTGGTTACTTGAGAATTTTGGTGTTTCTGTTTCTGCACCGACCCCTCTTGTCTGACAGTACAGGTGCTATTAGCAGTGCTAAAGATCCAGTGAAACATGAGCTTACAAAGCATATTTGTGTTGATACTTCCTACATGCAGACACAGGTACAGGACCAGGTTGTTGCTCTTCAGTATGTGCTTTCAGAGTTTCAGTTGGCAAACTTCTTCACAAAGGCATGGACCAAAGCCTAACACAGCTTTTATCTCTCCAAACATCATATTGTTGATCCACCATAAGTTTGAAGAGGGTGTTAGATGTGTATTTTCCCTGTTGTATAAGGGATTATCTGTATATATGCTATACATGTACGTGTATATATACTGGCCTATTAGCCTCATGATGAAGACAAGCGCTATTCATAACATAAATTTGCACAATTTCTTTTGCAAAAAGCATAGGAGCACTTCGTTGTGTTATTTAAGTTGTGGTCGATTTCTCGTTTATGATATCATATTGACATGTAGAAGGGTTGAAGCAGAAAAAAAAAACCTTTTTTTGCCATTGTTTGAGGAAGTGACGTTTAGAGAACAGGAGTTTAAACTTACAAGGCAGATATCAACTATAACCGAGTCATTTCGAGCTAAATGGTTGCTCCAATATCTGCCACTTCTTTGTCAGGGCGGCCACTTGCATCCTTAGCTTCATACGGTTTGCACTTGACCTGATTAAGATCTTCGTGGAGACCATCCAATAAGAAAGCAAGAAGCTCCTGTGAATCATGCTGATTAAAGCCATTCAACTGAGGAGCAAAACAGGCTATCTTTGCCTTAAAAAGTGGTGTGGTGCAACAGGTTTCTGTCAGTGGTCCATAACCTCCTCAACAATTCTCCAAATGCCAAAGCAAGGTCCCCCTAGTTAATAGAAGTGTCAGTAAACATTAAGCTGATTGTTTCCAGGAAAAATTGCAAGTTCACGACAAACTCTACATACATTCAGTCCTAGTGGATTAGTCCAATATATATCTTTGTCAAAATCTCCAAGGAAATAATCGACAAGCTTTGAGGTGTGAGCCAAACATTGAATTGAACTGTTCATAAAGCAAGTGTTCCCAAGATTTTCCAATCCTATTAACTCCATAGAGCCAACTCTTCCAAAGCTTCTATAGGACAAATCAATATTCATCTCATGAACATCTCCAGAAGATTGTTCCGCATATTCTTTGTTGGTCCCACCAATCTTAGATGTTAAGGAGTCAAGACATTGCAATTGTTCCACATATTCTTTGTTGGTCCCACCAATCTTAGATGTTATGGAGTCAGACATGCATAGACTTGCACTTCCAGAATATTCTGCACATTTAAAAGAAAAGGATAAGAAGGTAGATCTAGCAGAGGAAATCTTATGTCAGGCTATGAAGCAATATGAAACCAGAAAGTGAGGTCATTGATCAATAGTTCAATTAAAATTAAGTAATATAAAAACAATGGTATCAACAGGGGATTCACACATAGTCAACTGATACTACCTCTTGCTCTGAATGGCAACAGTCATGATGTGACCTATTCCATTCATTCATTAATATTGGGTTTGTCTGCCCTGAAAAATCCCAAACATGAACCTGGATACAGAAACATTAAGTAAATCGCACTAATGGAATTGTATTTCCAAACTTGGAAATGCAACAAGAAGCAACATACTGTTGAGAATCAATGTTAAACATCTTGTTTGCCCGTTTATAGTTCTCAACCAGTCAACTGGATTGTCCTGAAACAGAATGAAAGATGTAAGGATGGTCAAAATAAGGAATTTGATGAGTCAAGTATTGCCTGTCAATAGGATTACCTTTTTGCTGATCTTGACAGTCAAAATGCTTGTTTCTCGCACAGATATGCTAAGCACCAAAGGATAAGCACCAGCACTGTCTTCGGCAAATGAATGTTTATTATGCAATGCCAAACTGGAGTTCTGCCTAAAGAAGAAAAGAGACGTAAAGTGATGAGGACATCCCGATTAGTCCGATTACACGAGCACGAGCTAAAAAGATTTATTAACAGGTGAACTCACTTCTAATTAAATTTGGCTTTAATTTACATGAGAAATGGCTACTACCTAATGCTAGTATTTTAATTGGTCTCAGGTTTGTGCGTGAGGAAATGTTGGGATGCCGAAGCCAGAAGAAATCAGCCGAGCAAGAAAACCATTCATGTGCATGTGGACCGAGACAAAAGAAATACATGCAGGCATCTATGTGCTGCGTGTGTGTGTTACATGGCACAAGGACTAAGTGTTGCTGCCTTTTGGAAAGTAATGGAAGAGAGAGGAGTTAATGCATGCATGGAAGCCGTGCGTGGAAATCCGGATGGTGACCAGCTGTGTGACAGTTTCGGTTGGGAAACTTGTGAAATAAAAATTGGGCTTCTTTGATTCCGGATTAATTTTGGCTATGTGCCATGCTCTCAGCCAGACTTTTTTTGAAGCGGCCATGTAATCGGAATCGAAGTCCAGGTCGGTTGTATCATGTGCCGTGTTTAAGTCCAAATAGTAGTATCACCTAGATTCGGATCCATAGGTCGAGTCAGCCAAGCCAGGGCCTTTAAATTCTGTAGTTGCCGAACATTATAAGGGGACCACCACAGAAAAAATCAATCTATTATTTCAGAGAGCTATACGCTTGTTCATCTTAGTGTTTAGCATATGATTGCAACCTAGAGGGGAATTAGGCGTTCTCAACCCCGTTGTTCTTATGATTCCTTGTAATTTGCAGGAGTGGCGATACGTCTACTTGTGTGGTTGGGTGGACAGAATCACGAGCGTGTGGTTGGGCGAATTCTTTTGCCGCAAGTTGTTGTTCTAACAGTGGTTGGCGTCATCAATTCGTCAGGTTGCACGGATCCAAGTTATCATTATTGATCCTACGTCGTGAAGATCAGACACCCCGTATCATAAAGTTAGGGGCAATGGACGTGACAACTGACAAGATGAAGCTATAAGTTTAATTCAATAGAAACACAACTCAGACATACAAGATTTGACACATGGTTGTGTCAAAGTAATGATATGGTCTACTAAAGAGTCATCTTTGGTACCCAAGTATAAAAACAGTTGCATGGATAAGAAGAATTACACAAGCATTGCAGCACTACAGAATATAGATGCCAGCATTCACACTTCACTAAGTGACATAGGGAAAGAGGAATGTGTAGCTACTAGCTAGTGACAGGTATGTGTGAATGACAACATATAGTACCACAACTTTTTTCTAGTTATCCTATTCACCGAGTCACCAGTCATGTAAAATACCGAACCATCATTCAAAAAGTGAGTCTAGACTTGAGAGCAAATAGAAATGGCATGCAGCAATAAAATAACATATATTAATATATAAGAAAGGGCTTGCTAGCTTAACTTCAGATGAGCAAGTGGAGAGTGAAATTTTTAGCACTCAAACCATTTTGCTATCAATTGGTTGAGTTGAATGTCTTGTGTGATAAAACAGTCCCTCAAAAGTTAAAAGATCAGTTCTATAGGACGACGATTAAACCTGGAATGATATATAGAGCGGAATGCTGGACAACTAAAAGACAACATATACAGAAAATGAGTGTAGCGAAGATAAGAATGCTACAGTGGATCTATGGTCACACAAGGTGGGATCAAACCCGTAATGATAATATACGCGATAGAGTAGGGGTAGCACATGGTTCTAAAACCAAGTCTACTTGCCCAAGTAGTCGGACCAGGTCCCCTCACCAAGTACAAGCAGGCAAAAATAAATAGTTAACTGGTTTAACCAGCATAACCAGGCAAGTACTCAAGGTAATCGGTTAACAGGTCATGTACTCGCCAAGTGGCTACTGGCTAGTCAAGTGACTCGAGTCTAAGTGTCTAATGAAGGCAACCCATAGCCTAGGAGAGAGTCTCAGGACTGAAGAAATAGCAATGGTCATTGGAACACACAGCTTAATAGTTGATAAAACTGAATTTTTAGCCTTACACATTTCTGTGATAGATGAACAGTAGTGCTTCGGTGTTGTTCAAACAAGAAGGTTTAATAGTAAGGTTATTTGCTGAGCATATGATATTCACTTTGAGCATTAACCATACACGTTTTTTATGTTACTTTGTTCCAAAACTGGCACACTATCTACTTTGTTGGACATAGAAGGAAACTTGCTGCATAAGAAGTGCGCATTTATATTTTATTTCATGTTGTCATTTGTCCAAAGCAAATCTATGTTGTTGATTACTACCTCCATTCCAAAATAGAAATAGCATCAAATATGGCTTTGATTTTATATGAATTAATGAATATACATATATAAATCCGTTATCAAAATAGAAAAACCGGTTACAAAGCCGATTAGCGTATAATCACTACAAGGTGAGGTGACCAAGCGAGTACCGGTTACCGAGTTTTAGAACCTTGGGGTGGCAAAAATTGAAGAAAACACTTGCCCAACATCGCTTGAGATGGTTTGGACATCTTCAATGGATGCCTCTTGAAGCACCAGAACGTAGTGGAATTTTAAGGCGTACCGAAAACGCAAGAAGAGGCAAAAGTCAACCAAGACTAACGTGGAAGGAAGCAGTTAAAAGAAATTTGAGAGATTGGAATGTATCCAAAGAATTAGCTTTGGATAGGAGTGCACGAAAGTTGGCAATCTACGTACCGGAACCATAATATAAAAAGGTTTAGGGGCAGTGGTTTAGGCTCTCTACTCAAAAGCCAACCAGGATGCAGGCTTTGGGTTTTTGCCTTATAGGTTTTATTATAAGACTCTCATTTCTTTGACCTTGAGGAGGTTTTATTCCTAGTCTACCCTAACTTGTTTAGAACAAAAGGCTTTGTTGTTATTGTTGTTGTTGGTTGAGTTGAATGTACATTCTGCTCTGCCAATGCCAAACATTCCAAGAAACAATGACCTCTCAACATGGTTGTACACAGTTAAAACTCTTTTCCTATCCACAATATTAGGGGTATCACTAATTTGACCTGAGACAAATCATTTCTGTCACAATTAGATTCGTTGGCTGTTTGATGCAAACCTGTTGCTTCTCAAGTTATGATAAGAGAGGTACCTTAAAGAATGAAAACCCATGGATGAATAATGGCTAGGTTGGTAAAATTCCAAAACACGAGATATTCAAGGATGCTTCCGTCTTCTCAAAATGATCAATCATATCAAACCCAACAAAGGCTCCTACTCACAAAGTAGGATGTCCAAACTGTGCCCTCTTAGGTTGCAGCAATATGAATATATGACCGATGTACCACAATACAGAAGTAGCAATACACCATTTTTCCTAAAAAAAATATAGAGAGATCCACTAAACATATCGGAAGACCCAGCATCTAAGATGATACTATCATGATTGATATTTTTTAATTCTGCAAGCCGAGTATGTTATATTCAGGACATCTGGCATTTATCCTATTTTGTACTGGCTACTGGCTAGTGTGGCTTTCCACATAAATCAAAAGTGATATGACGTAACAAATGCAAAAGGTTTGAGAGTTTGGTGTGTTTACATGCCAAAAAGTTCGTAGCGTGTTGGGGGTTGGACAGTTGGAGGGAAGAATTAGCATCAATACAGCGCTGATTGTGCATAACAAATTGATGAAGTAAATGGGCAAGATGTCCAGAATCATGCTGATGACAGATTGGCAGGTCAAGCAATGCAAGAAACATGTAGACCGCCTAGTAAAGGGATCGGTCACTCAGTCCAACCTACACGCCCCCTCCATTACTTTCTGGCTGCACTACGAGTAGATCCTGGCCAGACTCAACTTACACCCCTGGGCATTGACATGCTCCCGTGTGAAACACTGAATGCATGTCTTAGATTTGCTGAAGGTCTCAGACCTAGACTAGGCTAGCCACAGAGTATTCGAACTTCAGGCATTGCTAGAAACACTTCCTAGGTAAAAGCTTAAGCTTTTGATCGAAATTCAAAATGGTTGGGGCATGAGTCTCACTTGTGACGATTATCACTACATTACTAGTTAGGGCTGAATCTACCAGATCAAACATCAGATCATAATTCTGGATGCTGCTCACTACAGCATCATTGCATCAAAGTACACGATTGCGCTCACTAACATGAGCATAAGTGGACCGTAAGCAACGCACCCTCGACTCGGCTCACCTGGCGAGCAGCCGCGAGAGCTCGTCGGCCGGGACGAGGGCATAGCTGCGCCCCCTCCGCGGCCGCCGCCGCCGTGGCACCCCCCGCGCTCGAGCCGGAGCACAAGATCCGGGTGCAGGAAGCTGTGGAGAAGCCTGAGGCCGTAGTAGGAGGGAGATGCCGCCGGCGTGGCCGCGTAGCGCACCCCTCCCGCCACCGCCTCCTCCCTCATCCTCGCCCACCACCTGCACGTCACCACATTGTCACCGAACCGACGCTACAGGCACGAACCGGGGCCAGTGTGAGCGGGACGACGGACGCACGCACCTGAAAGGGACGAGGCAGACGGCGGCGGGGGCGGAGGAGGAGCGGCGAGGGGGTCGCAGCCAGAGGTGGAGGTGGAGGTGGAGGCGGGACCGGTGGCGGCGGTGGCCATGGGAGATGCGGCCGGCGAGAGGGGATCGGGGGCTAGGGCGAGAGGGGATCGGGGGAAGCGAGGGCGAGTGAGCTGAGCTGGTGGGTAAAATTTTTGCTTTTTAGCCCAAAAATTTAAAGTTTTTTACATATGGACCCCTGGAGAAAAGATTTGCAAAAATGGACCCCTATCACGGCGCCAACTCATATGGCGCCCATGGTACACGTGACGGCGCCACATTCTATGGCGCCGTGCGTGGCCACGTAGGATCCACGGTGGCACAGCACGGCGCCAACGAACATGGCGCCGTCACATGTAAACACGGCGCTAACGGTAGTGGCGCCGTTTCATGGGACTTAAACCCGAGCGCAGCCCCCGGCCAACCCCTCAGTTGCTCGAACAGACCGAGCAGAGAACAGGCGCCGCCGCCGCCGCCCGTCTCTCCCCTCCCCAAATCCATCCCAAATCATCGATTTTTTCGCGATTTTGGTTCCAAACCGAGCAAGCAAGGTGAGCTCTCCCTCCTCTTTTGATTTGTTGCAGTAGATATGGATAATTTGAGGTACATTTCGTAGGGCAAAATTTGAAACTCTAGATGAAATTAGTTGGATTTGGTTCGGTTTTAGGTTCGATTCGCAATAGATATGCGTAATGTATTAGTAATAATGTGTATAGATCCGTTTCTAGGGTTTGATTATTGTACGTAATGACTGATGTATGTTTGTTTGTTGTGCTATAGATGGATAAGGTTGTGACTTTGCACCATGGTGGTACTGTGAAGAGAAATGACAATGGAAGTGTTGATTTGGAAGGCATGGAAGAGACCACGTTGCTATTTAGTTCACGTCCGTCGTATGGTGAGGTCATTTATCGCTTGAAAGAGAGGTTGGGATGGACAGATGAGCATGGTGATGTCGTTATGCAAGGATTGATTGATGTTGGGTCGTCAAAGGGGCCGCGTATAAAGAGATTGGTTTCGATTGGCAGCGACGGTGAATGGGATAACTATGTGGCCATTGTTTTGGACTCAGAGGTCAGAGCACCTGACTTGTTTGTGCAGAGGGTGGTGAGAGATCAATCACCTCCTAGAGCTGCATTGGATCCCAATGACTCACCGTTGGTTGGGTCACCGGATCATGAAGAGGTCGAGGTGCAAGTTGTATCCTCGGCTCAAGTATGTGAGGTCCCATTGACTCAGGTAGAAGCTGAGTCTGAGGATGTCGATGACCGCTTTGTTGGTGGATTCGACGAGGAGACAGTGTTTGAGGAACCCATGGTTTGTGTAGCATCTAACAGGGTGGATGTACAGCTTGCAGGAGACGAGGCTGCTTATGAGGATGCGAGGGCTGTGGACTCAGATGATGACAGACCAGTCACAGGTTTGACGTCTAGCGAAATTGAGATGTTGAGAAGAATGTTTCCTGGCCGTGATCCATTAGTGTCCGATTATAATGACATAAGCAACGCACATAGGGCTGTCGCGGATGGAGGGCAAATGCAGAGGGACGTACCTAGGCCTGGGGCTAGTATCATAATTCAGAATGGTCATGTCTTTGAGAATATGTCGGCATTGAAGATGTTGCTGAAAGAGTACTCGATCGTGCACAACCGTCCATACCGGGTTAAGAACTCATACGCCAAATAGATGTATGTATGTATGTGTTGGCGTCAATAGATGTATGTATGTATGATTTGAGACTTTATTGAGAGTTATGCGTATGTGTTTCATATGTGAATGTATGTATATGTGTGCATGTGCAGAGACAGACAGCTCTTTGCTGTTTTCTGTAGGTTTCCGTATTACGGCGCCAAAGACTCTGGCGCCATGATACTTAAGAACGGCGCCTGTACCTTTGGCGCCACAGTCTGACGCCAAACTTTTGTGCGCCGAACTCCAACATATCGGCGCCATAGTGGTTGGCGCCGTGACACTTTTATACGGCGCCAGGTTGTTTGGCGCCGTTATTACTGCACTTGCTTTATATGCAAGCTCGGCCTAGTTGTTTCGTTCCATCCGCACATACAATCTAATTGACATTCACCAAATGAATAAGCACAGCCCAAAATAACATACTGAGTGCATACACCCACATACATACATAGTCCACATACATAGTTTATAAATTTTCAGAAAATACATACGTCCGCATACATCAAACATTAAAATAACCTACTGAGTGCATCGAGGCCACTTCCCCTTCCTCTGAGCATCAGGGTACTGCTCAAGGGCTGCCATGGCACGCCGTGCTCTCTCTAGCTTCTTCTGCCTTTCTCCCTTGCGCTTTGCCGCAGCCCTCCTACGCTCCTCTTCACGGTGTTCCCTCGCGGCCTCCTCCTGTTTCTTCTCCCTTTCCCACCTCTCCTTTCGTTCTTCATCCCACTTCTTAGTGGCGTCAAGATATTGTTTGTCATCCTCAGCGATCGCAGTGTCGATCCACTGCTCAAAATCACAAAGCGGTGGAGGCTCCTGCAAATGTACGCATTCGTTAAACCAACAGAATTAATACGTCTTCAAGTGAATCGACAATATAACATACCATCTTGCCGAGGACAACGGCGCCACGTGGCGGATCAAACGCCCAGTTGGCGCACATCCAGTACCTCTGCCTATATGTATCCGGATCATCCGACCGTTCCACTTTGCAAGGATCGCCGCAATAACACATCGGCACGGGAACACCGGATGGAGGTGGCAAACGAGTGAAGCCCATGACAACCTAAAATGCGAAATGAATAAGATTTATAATTTTTCTCGTTTCTAACCCTAGGTTAGCTAGTTACCCAAATCAAACCCTAATCCAACTAATTTCAACCCTAGAAACGGATCTATACACATTATTACTAATACATTACGCATATCTATTGCGAATCGAACCTAAAACCGAACCAAATCCAACTAATTTCATCTAGGGTTTCAAATTTTGCCCTACGAAATGTACCTCAAATTATCCATATCTACTACAACAAATCAAAAGAGGAGGGGGAGCTCACCTTGCTTGCTCGGTTTGGAACCAAAATCGCGAAAAAAATCGATGATTTGGGATGGATTTGGGGAGGGGAGAGACGGTCGGCGGCGGCGCCGCCTGTTCTCTGCTCGGTCTGTTCGAGCAACTGAGGGGTTGGCCGGGGGCTGCGCTCGGGTTTAAGTCCCATGAAACGGCGCCACTACCGTTAGCGTCGTGTTTACACGTGACGGCGCCATGTTCGTTGGTGCCGTGCTATGCCACCGTGGATCCTACGTGGCCACGCACGGCGCCATAGAATGTGGCGCCGTCACGTGTACCATGGGCGCCATATGAGTTGGCGCCGTGCTAGGGGTCCATTTTTGCAAATCTTTTCTCCAGGGGTCCATATGTAAAAAACTTTAAATTTTTGGGCTAAAAAGCAAAAATTTTACAGCTGGTGGTTCGCTGGGAGTTTTTTTGCTATTATGGTACCCTCTAAGTTGGGCTTCGACTAAACGGTATCTACGTTGTGGGCTTCTCTAAAATAGTACTCTTGTACTTAAGACTTCTCTCAAATAGTATTCTCAAAGATTTTAACTCAAATAATTTGATTTTTGAATTTGTACTCCCCCAGTTTGAATCGGTAAGCGCGCTGATCTCTTGTGTGCTGTTATTCCTTTGGGCAATCGTACGCGAAATCTGGGGCCGTGACTAGTGAGGCATGCGATGTAATGTGAAGAAATTGCAAGTTCCGCTGATTCGATTCACAATGTTATGCAAACGTGTGATTTAGGATTGTTTGTGGAGTTCAGGGTGTACCGTGGTTGGCTACGAATTAGGTTTTGGCTTCGTATTGAGCCCCAGGACATGAGCGAGTATATTTTCAAGCAGCTTGTATAACCTTGGGAAGCTGCTTGGTTGTGACTAGGGGAGTACAAATTCGAAAATTAAATTATTTGAGTTAAAATCCCTGAGAATACTATTTGAGAGAAGTCTTAAGTACAAGAGTACTATTTTAGAGAAACCCACGACGTAGATACCGTTTCGTCGAAGCCCAACTTAGAGGGTACCATAATAGCAAAAAACTCGGTTCGCTGGTGTGTTTGGTTTGGAGAGGTAAGGATGGAATGAATCCATGCCCTGTTTTTAAGGGAAAAATTGTACATATACCCTATAATTAGTAGGTACTTGTAAATTTGCTCTACACTTGAGTGGCCTTGTAATTTTACCCCATACTTGACATGCCTCCTTATTATTTTGCCCCATTGCCCATTTAGCTGCTATTTTAATTTCGTTTTTCATTTTTTGGGGCAGGAAATGACAGTAAAACCCTTTAATTGGTGAACCTCCTATCTTAGCTGTGTATACAGATATACAAAAAGGTTTAGAAAATGCAGTAAAAATATTTTTTTAATGTCATTTCCTGCCCCAAAAAATGAAAAACGAAATTAAAATAGCAACTAAATGGGCAATGGGGCAAAATAATAAGGGGGCATGTCAAGTATGGGGCAAAATTACAAGGCCACTCAAGTGTGGGGTAAATTTACAAGTGCCTACTAACTATGGGGTATATGTGCAATTTCCCCGTTTTTAAGGATGGAACCGTCCTCATCCCCTATTGTCCCTGGAACCAAATACACTATTGGAGGCAGGTAGCGAGGAAGGGGGACAAGCCAATCCCCTCATTTTTGAGGGATGGGAGCATCCTCAATTTAGGGGAATATTCCTGGGATATTCCCCAAAGGGGATAGACTCTGTCCCTGCTGACTCCAATCCAAATAGGTCCAAATCTGGGATCGCCTTGTCCTATCTCTTATTGTCCCTGGAACCAAACACAGCCGCTTGCTAGGTTGTTTTTGTTTTTTGTTTGCCAGGTAATTAAAGGGAAAATTTTTTCTCGCTCGGATTTGTAAATTGGATTGCTTGGCTGGCGGGCGCTTTGGAGAAGAGGAGCAGCAGGGGAAATGCGCTCAACGGTTTGTCCCTCGAGGCTTCAGTTGCTTGCGTTGCGTGTATGTGGCCGCTTGTTTGACTGTTTGCTGAGCCAAATTTGTCACAGCACGAACTGAGAGAGAGCACACGAAGGGGTTTGTTCCTGCTTTTACTATATCTTTTAGCTGTGATTTATATCTTTTAACTGAATATAAATAGTAATATCTAAAAAAGGTAGTTTTTAGAAGAGACTAAGGGCATCTCCAATGGTTATAACTAGTAACTAACTATAAGACTTCCACATCATCTATATAGTACACACTAAAGTTAGCATTCTAAGAGCAAGTACAATAGTATAGCCAACTAGTGGCTATAACACTTGTTTATTTTATCTATAGCCTTCAAAAAAATAGTTCATACAATAAGGTAACTATTACAATAACTATTTGGCCCCACGTGTAAGAGAGTGAAATGCATATTTTTACGTGCTATAGCTAGCTGTAATTTAGTAGCCAGCTTCCTTCTCTCTCTTCCTTTCTCTCTCTGCCACATAAGATTTGGTTGATATTATATTTGCTATAGCCTGCTGACTAAGCCTTATTGTACCTGCTCTAAAGAACTATCTATAAGGATAGCTATTTGATGCTTACATGCACACACAGAATTTATGGAGGCTGTCTCGTTTGGCGCTATAGACTATCTCTAGAGCTGTAGAGAGCTGCGTTCTCTTTCTTCATTTAATATCTTCCACGTAGGACTGTTGATGACATGGACTCTCTTGTAGAGAGCTGCTATAGACCCATTGCAGATGCTCTAAGCGATGAAAAAAGTAAGAGAGGTATCAATGCACGTGACATAAATAAGAGAAGTGAGGTGCGTATATACCTATGACCCCTAATTTATCCCCTAAGCGAGATGGTAGTGAGAAGAGTGGGGAAGCCGTTTTGAGAAGCCGGTTATTCTATTGGCATTTGATTTTTCTAAGCAAAAACTAATATGAATAGGTACATGCTTATGTTGTGATTTTTCGGCTCCGCGTCTGCGCTTGGGAGCGATCTTTTAGGCTATAGTTGATGGCTTTTAGCTATAACTGATGGCTTTTGTCTGTACTTTTCGAGATGACAGCGGAGACGTCGCCATGAATGACGCACATGATTTTGAGTTTGAAAAGCCGTTTAAAAAATCTGCTTTAAAAAGCTATTTCGTTTATTTCGATTTTTAGAGAAACTAAAAACACAAAAGAGCAAATTTTGGGTTGGTAGGGTTGCTATCGAAGAATCCTATAATAAGGCCCCGTTTGGCAGAGCTCTAGCTCTAGGAAATCTGTAGATTTCCTAGAGCTGGTCATCTGTAGCTCTAGAAAATCCTGGATCTAGAGTTGCAGGCATGTTAAGTGCATTTACATGACTCATTTCATTTATATTATATATTAAATAAAAATATTTAAAACACTTTAATTTAGTCAACAAACTACAGATTCAGCATAGATCTCAGATTTAGAGTTATGCCAAATGGGGCCTAATACTACTAGGTAAGTAATTCTCACTAATTATAGCTAATGCTAATTATCTTCCCTAGGAATGAGCCACGTTGTCAAAAATTACTCTGCCCCTTGGATACAACTTATGTGTACCTGATTTGCTTTAGTTGCTAATCTCCTCCCAAGCTTTGATCTGAGACCAATGGCAGCCATCATTCTCCCCGGACTCCTCGCCTTTCTCGCGAATATGCACGATCAATTACACCCATCTATGCCTTCGTTGCCGCCTCCGATTCCCTTCCCTCCATAATAAAGATCATAACAACTCTCAAATGTTCATGCAGCAACAACTATGTGAGCTGAAGCCTTGATTTTTGGCCTGCGGTCCTAGCCTAAAGCCAAAAAAGGCCTGAGACAGCCATTAAAATAATTAAAATGACATTTTATTTTGAAAAACTAATTAAATGTTAATATTTTTATTCCAAAATGGAAAATTGGTTAATAGGAGGAATATGGTAATAGTCTAGTACTCAAAGCCTAAAAATATAAAACATACCACAATTCACATTGCGCCATGCCAAACATAGAAGAACAGAACAACATTGACATTATTAAGTTAGCACATTGTAATTCCACAGCGGCAAACTTCTCAAATAATATAGTGACAACAAAAGAGACATAATGATATTAGTATGGCATGATCATAACAAAAAAGAAAAGCCAAAAGGTTACATCTCCCACATGAATAGATGATAAAACTTCTCTGCATTTCAGATGTTCATACAACAACTATTCCCTTCACAATGAAGACAAGCACATCATCATCACGAACACCGGCTAGCTCCAACTTCTGGATGTATCCTCTCCACGATCTGCTCTTGCTCCTCATCTTCCTCCCCAATGGCGTGGCCCCGTAAGAAGCTTCTTCCCCAAGCCGAGCTTGTGGGTGTCGACAATGATCACGCGGCAAAACGGGATAGGAGTGTTGACTCTAAACACACACAATCAGGCCCTGTTTGGAATGCGGGAATTTTTTCCGATTCCTGCGGGAATTGAACTGTTTCCTGCAAAATTCCTGTAAAATTCCTGTGAAATTCCTCTGTTCCAAACAGGCCCTCAATGTTCACCGCAAGCCCACAAGTCAGCTTAGCTTTTCAGCTAAGTATTGCAGAGTTATCAAATCCCCAAGAGGCCAGAAACCTAGCCTTATGACTTTCTAATTTGAATAATCTAACTACCCACAAGTGTTCAAGTCATTGCAAAGTCGTAAACGATCCTATCCCGAGCCAAGATAAAGTAGTTGACACTAGAAGTTCTGGGATTTTGCTGAATCAACGATATACTGCTACTAATGAAGAGCAATTTTAAATCTTTGTACTCTATTTCGATTGCTGGCTAGCAAACCAATCTGGTACTAGCAATACCCTCCTTTCGCCATCATGCGCATTCATATCGTAACCTTACTACGGGTACCTTCGTACCTAGGAACCTTGGCCTTTTCACTGTTATACTAATACAAGCCACAACCATCTACGGGTATTCAATGTACTAACAGTTACGAAACACTGAAACTCTAGGTAGTTGGCTCCTCTCGGTCCTCTGTTCCGAGGAGGCCTCTGTTATTTTTGGCTGCGGCTTATGCCTTTTGGCTGAATTTTTTGAATTTTGGCTGTTTACGGTATAGATTATGGAGAGATAGATAATCACTTGCGATTTTGGTTAGTACAGATGTTGGGCTTTTAACGTGTATATCGTTTAACTTGTAGACCCCGTCTTGAGAAAATACTCCGTTTGAAAGTTAGGTACTGTAGCAGAAGCTAAACACCGATTTCAAAAGCCCAAAAGAACCGGCCGGTAATAATCACGGAGAGCTTTTTCTTTGTCTGGATGACTGTAGAGAGGAATGCCTTGTTTGTACCGTTGTTTCCAGTATGTGGCGAGGCCCTTGTTGTAAGTTGTTAGTTGATCTTTTACTAATGAACGCAGCAAGTTCTCTGCTGGTGACATTGACAAAGCTCGAAGCTCCTCTTTGGGGCACAAGGTTTATTACCTGTTTGCAATTGTTGACAACCTCAAGTGGCCTCCGTTTAGCCCTGACCCATCTTTAAATAGTTGGATTGATTCATGTACTTCTTCTAATTATATATGCATTGGATCGCAAGCATGCAACCTCTACATGGTTTTGCTGGTATGGCCTATTTCCATTCATTGTGCTTGCTGAATGTTGCTGAATGGGAGATCAGAGGAAAACAGTTTGGAATCGATTCAGTGTATCAGTTCTGCAGAAACATGCATTTTGTGGTGTCATGGGTCATGCAATGATGCAAAGCTGCCAAGACACTAACACACCAGCCTTCTTTTAATCCAAAAGACTATGCAAGATTCCATTCCAGTGTTCCGAACAAGCTGAAGCTAAGGTGCTAAGATAGGTAGACAAGTGAATAATGCAGCTCACGACATACATATTTAGATGCTAACAGATAGGAAGACAAGCCTTGGACCATTGTTGATGTTGTGTTTCAACTTGCAAGGAGCCACTTTTTTTCCAAGCTAGCCAGAGGCCCAATGGACTAGCCATGCTGACCATATGAGCTCCATCGGCAATGACTGCATGGTCCCCTGCTCACATGTATTGGTGTCAAGTGAAGTGGTCAATCCCCTTCTTATCTTTGCTCTGTTCAATTGAGATGAAACATCAGTGCCTATACTTAAGCTAGTGTTCCCTATAAAAGGAAAAGTGATGTGATAGTGTGATGCTGATGTACTGCCCCCACATGATAATGGGTGCGTTTTTTATTGGCTGATAGCTTTTGATCCTAACATAAATACTTTTACGAATGAATCGAATATCGATAAGTCACTTCAAAAAGTCTGTTCCAATAAGCTGTTTTGAAAAAACAGCGAAAAAGTTATTCTATTTATTGATTTAAGGAAAATTATAAACCATAAATAAAAAAAAGAATGTAAATATGAGTGTGCTACTCACTCTACTTGTTGCTGGAATTGCAATCTTTGAATAGATGGATTGATTGGTGTAGTTTTCTAGTTGTTTATGCATTGGATTGCAAGCGTGCAACCTTGCAGTTATATCTTTCCATCAAACCAGCAAGTTTCATGAGAAACTGATTGATTGATGCATGTAAGATTTCGACATGACATATAAACTAGCATATATACATGACATGTAGTTAAACATAAAGCATATACTATTATAGAATATGTACATGCCAAGCCAACCACTAAATCCAATCACACCAAACACCAAAAGAGTGATTGCTAAAAGTAAAAAAGGTTTGAGTAGTACTGTGGTAGTTAGTAAAAAGAAGAGCAGGTAATTGACAATTAACCGCTAATTAATTGCTTTACTTCATCGCAGCTACAAGCAAAGCATGCACATGACGAGGCCGTTCTCGTTGCATCCGCGGCACCGGACGCCGCCGCGGCGCTCGCGGTCGAACACCTTCCGGCTGCCGTCGCACTCGCCGCAGACCATGAACCTTAGGCCCCCGCACGCCTCGCACTTGCCGCCAGCGGCGATGGCGCCCTTCCTATTCTTGTTCGCCTCGGGCGAAGGCGATGGTAGGAGGGAGACGAGGCGGCCCTCCTCGTGGAGCGCGAGCACCTGGGAGGCGCCGCCGACGTCGCGGCCGCGGACGAAGAGCCGCGGGGGCACGGCCTTCTCGCCGAGGACGGTCCAGAGCTCGTCCCGGAGGCCCCTGTCCATGGACACGTCGCGTTCCTGGAACGCCACGGCGAGGTTCTCCAGCAGCGCGCGCACGCCGTTACAGTCCTCGAACGTCTTGCGGATGCCGCGGAGCGTGGTGGTGTAGAGCACGACGGCCCCCTCGCCGCCGGGCGGGCACCTGGCCGGGAACTCCTCAAGGAGCGGGTCGGGTTCGGGCGCCGGCGGTGGGGCAGGGGAGGCTTGGCCGTCCTGGTCGACGAGCTCCCAGGTGTCGATAAGCTCGGCGGGGTGGTTCTTGGTGGGGGTCTCGTGAGCGTCGAAGAAGGACGCGTCGTCGGAGAAGGCGTCTCCGGCGTGAACGGCGACGACGAGGCCGGGCTTGGTCGGCGACGGCGGCGGGGAGGCCGATGCGGCGGCAGGGAGGGACGACTTGAGGGCGCGCAGGATGCGCGCCTTCAGGGCCTCGACGATCATGGCGCGCGGCGGCGGGCGGCGAGGAGAAGGCGAAATGTGAGGCTTCTTGGGGTGCTGTGCTGGTGCTTGAGTCGGAGTTGTGAATTTATTTTGCTTTTGCTTGGGGCGAAATCTGACATGCGTGCGGCGTTGGTGATGGGATGGTTGGCAAGAGAAGGGCGGTGGAGGGAGGGAGGCTGGCTTAGGGCCTGTTTGGAACACAGGAATTTCGCAGGAATTTCGTAGGAATTTTACAGGAAACAGTTCAATTCCCGCAGGAATCGAAGGAAAATCCCGCATTCCAAACAGGGCCTTAGCTTTTAACTGCATTTCTGAGACCGTCCAAAGGTAGTTTTTAGTCCGTTCTTTTTTAGGCTCTGTTTGGAATGCGGGAATTTTTCTCGATTTCTACGGGAATTGAACTGTTTTCTGCAAAATTCCTGTGAAATTCCTCTGTTCCAAACAGGCCCTTAACTTTTAATTTTAGTTTTTAACTTTTTTATAGTAACTAATTTTTAAATAGAATATTCTTTTAAGATAAAATTTACTAGTTAATTGTAGTGTATACTTTACCGACTTTATTTATATTGACAAAAACCGCACGTGAGTTTCAGTTACTCTGTAATCTCTCACGAGAACAGTCTAAAAGCCACAAACCACAGTCAAAAGTCACAAGCTGTAGCAAAAAAAGAACAAGCCCAAAGTTTAGTTCCTTAACCTTTAGCACAAAGCGGTGGAGGAAGAAACACAACGCATGTCAACGTCATGGTCCAATTTGGTTGAGCAATTTTTAGGTATGTTTGAAATTATAGGAATTTCTTACAAAATAATTTAATTTCTATAGGAATATATGAAATTCATACGTTCTAAACATCGCCTAGTGATGTATTTACCATTTGAAACAAATGAAATAATATAAATAGACATCTACTGAGCTACAATAATAACTTGGCTAGGAGGGGGAAAATCTTTATCTTTTGAGATAAAGCTAGAACAAATGACTAAGCAACTTTGGTGGTTTGGATTTTTTAATAGAGTATAATAAGGATATACTTACATGTGACACCACACGCATCCACGTGGTGCATTCAAAATACACGTTTTTTAAGCAAAGTGAAGACCTGAAGTCTCTAGAGCATAGGCACACGCTTTGACCACTGAACATACTTATATATGTGTGTGCTATGAGGGACACTATTTATGTGAATAATTCCAAAAATAAGATGCCCGCGGGTGGTGGCTCTCTGGTGGTTTGAATTTTGGTTCATGGATGCGTTAAAGAGAGGTTGGCAAAAGCTTTAGGGCCTATTTGGCAACAGCTGCGGCTTATGGGTTTTGGCTGAAATTTTTGAATTTTGACTGTTTACAGTATAGATTACGGAGAGACAGATACTCACTTGCGATTTTGGCTGGTACAAATGTTGGGCTTTTAACGTGTAGATCGTTTAACTTGTAAACCCCGTCTTGAGAAAATACTTCGTTTGAAAGTTAAGTACTGTAGTAAAAGTCAAAAGCCGTTAGCTTCGAAGAAAAAGAACAGGCTCTTAGACCAACCAAACAACTTAATCGAATGAAGTTACGCTTACTATGACTAGAATGCTACTAAAACTTTCATTAATTCATATTAAATTACCTACTAACTTCGATTGGTACAGATTAAATTTACCATGTAGAAGTGAAGTTAACCCAAGAAATCGCCATTTTCTTCTCTCCAAATTCTACCTAACCCGATTAACCCAAGAAACCAAACAAAAGAAAATTTGAGCAACACCAGCCTAAATGGGTTACAAATTTCAACGGATTAATCTACTCATCCTTACCCCATGTTGGCATGCAAACTTGAAAGAGCCTGACCTGTCCATGACAAGATTTTCCTTGCGGTCAGTGGCTAGTAGCCAAGTACTGCATCAACCGTGATATTGGTTACACAAGCAAGCACCATGAAGTTTTTCAAGAGCGATAATTCATCCAAACTTTAATTTTATGTGTTTCATTTCATGACACCAGATTTTTATTTTAATGTTCAACTCTGGATAAAACGTCTTAGTTGAACACAAAGTTCTGCAGCACCCACTAGTGTACATAGAGAACCCGGTCGGTACTAGGATACAAAGGTGTTTGTAATTACATCCATGGGCTATTTCTGCCTCTGGTGCTCAGCTCAGATGCATTCAGCTCAAGGCAACCGGCGCAATGAAACCGATGCTGAACCCGAACGAGATGCAGCTCAGTTCCTTGTCGTTATCCCCCAGCATCTTCATGGTGATGGAGTAAGAACCCTGCAATGGAACAAAATGTCGGCATACGATCAAAATCGGAGGGCTAACAATTTCTTATATCAAACATCTGTCAGGTCCTGAAAGAATGCAGCAATGGAAAAGTACGTTTTTCAGACTTTAGAAGCAGAACTAAAATGTGTACTGTAGAAAATCTCACCGGTGGAGTGTATGATGGTAAGGTCTGCTGATGAGCTAACACGAATTCACCACTTGCTGGACAGGAAGTCTCTGCACAGATGTCATGGGTTTCCGAGTGGACATGGAAGAAGAAATATGTAACATCAATAACTAGCTTCCCATTGCTGATGGTTTTATCTGCAAAAGGTCATGGAGAGGCATTATAAGCAATATGGCAAAAAGAAAGATTCAAATTTTGTGTTACTGATTAGACTCATCATAAGCATAACATAAAGATTTAAATTAGATAGTAGGGAAGTCTTGGGTATGGCTGGATCTGACTCATGGCTCATATGGTAAAACAGATCACTAAAGGTAACATTATCTAAATGGTCAATTTTTTTATGTTCGATTCAAAGAATAAACTTACAGATTTTGCCCAGTGCGATTACACCACATGCAAATAAAAGATCTATGAAGATCTCACACACGTTCAACCCCTTACAAAACACCTATATTTCAATATACTAGCTAAATACCCGTGCTTTCAATATACTAGCTGAATGCCCGTACTTTGCTATAGATAAAAAAATCATATTATCCTAGCACATCAAATCGACATTGTCGGGACAGCCTGCCCGGCCCACGCCTTCGGCTCCACCTCTGCGCTCGGCCGCGTCATGCCTCCGCGCACGCGGTAGAGCTCTTTTGTTTATTTTCTTGTTAGAGAATTTTTAAGGTAGTGGAATTTATTTTTTGGTAGATTTCTTTTTTCTGTTTTTGTTAAGAGATTTTTAGGGAGGTGCAAGGGGGAGTTAGAAGAGGCAGATGAACCACCATTATCAACTCTCTCTTTTAAGTAGTAGAGATATATCCCAATATATATTAGGTACAGTTGGCATGACTGAGACAGAACACCATTTCCAATGTTTGGAGGCTCACTTCATGAGGGGTACATGACTAAATATTCCTGCCATGCCAGCATACTGACATTCATGATGTCATGAGATGGAATGCTGCCATGGTGTCACAAAAGGACAATTACTAGATGATCTTTATCGCCATACACTGAATTAGTCACTTCATAATTTGCCATGTGAATGGTAGGCAGACAAAAACATGAAGATGACTCAATTAGATGGAATTATTGGCCAAGCCCAGAAGCATTGCCCAGCATAAAAGCAGTGATAATGCTTTGTGATGCACTATTGGGTTTAGTTTCCTATTCCAGAATAGGTAAATAGATGCTACTTCTTAGGTGCAATCAGTGGTTAAAGTGCCTTATATACCACCCTTCCTAAAACGTGCACAATTCTAGTACATAAACTAAACGTGTGTGTTACATAAAACCCAAACATAATAGGATTCTCAGGAGGAACTTAAGGCCGTCAATAACTCCAACTATATCAATCAGTAAACAGCAAGTATCAGAAGCCTAATGTGTTACTGCTACACAATGGTTGCATTATCTTCAACCAACGCTGTTGTGTTTCTGAAAACACTAGCCACCCATACCACTTCTCACATGTAAGTAGGAGGAAAGAGCATTCGCCCTGCCCCAGAAAAGTTCAATATGATACCTAGAGAGAGAGCTCTTCATTACAGGCAACCTCACGTCCTTCACAAAGATAATGTCAAGGACTCATGGTTGTGCACTTGACTAGCCCTAAATTCCTAAACCAGAGCTATTCATAACAGGCAACCTCACGTCCTTCACAAAGATTATATGTCAAGGACTCACGGTTGTGTACTTGACTAGCCCTAAATTCCTAAACCGTTATATGGACAAAGTGATAATTCAGATGCAGTCTTAAGAGAAAATATCCCCATGTTATGCCTAAATATTTAGGCTGCTATCATGCATCAAGTAAAGCTCCTAGCACCCAACATCACCACAAGCTCCAAACATCAATACTGCAGGGTTGGCATAATATTGTACGCTTCCAAACAGTGTCACTGAACCTTATAAGATTTAATGAAACGTAACTGCATATCTCTAAAGTCTAAACCACTAAATCACACAAGGCACACCACCTAAGACCTCAAAAAAAATCCTCCAAAGCACCGCGTCAGTCGCTAATCGTACACAAGGGACATAGCCTGATTACTCAAAAGACTTCCCCGTCACAATTCGAAGACTACAAGGCAGGACTCTATAGACTCCCAACTAAATAACACTAGACAAACACAAGATACCATGTCCCGAAAATTTCATTACCCAAGTTATAGTCTGTGACAGTACAAGTTACAGGCTGTGAGAGTACAGGCGAAATTCTACTACCTTAAATTTCACCAGTACAAAGCTCAATTCCCAATTACTACTAATTGTTCTAAAAAACGAACTAATTGCTTTCAGAGTGCTAACTAGTGCACTGAATTCATGGCAGAACTAAGTACCCAACTACATCAGGCGAAGGAGAAGGGTTTGTTAAAACGACGGGAGTTGTTTTACCTGTGGAAGCGGAGATCTTGAACGTGGCGGGCTCGCCGCGGGCGACCGGATCGGGCACGATCTCCACGCCGCTCACCTTCACCGGGTAATCCTTGCCCTTATCTGCACACCACAGGAACCGAACAAGTTTGCAACTTCGCACAACTTGGCGAAATTTCCGCCTCCAAGAACACAAAATAGTTGCAAAAGACCATATTTTGAGGGCGGACGGAGGCAAGCGACTCACTGCAGTACTCGACGTCGGTGGCGGCGGAGGGGAGGAGGAGGCAGGCGGCGACGGCGAGGAGGACGAGGACGCTGTGCTTGCACGCCATGGTCGTGGGATTGGAGGACTGGTTTGTGAGGGGAGAGATTTTTCGGGGTGGGATTTATATATAAAAAAAGAAAGTTGGGAGGAAAAGGAAAGTTTTCTAGCCTCGTGTGTTCTTTCTGACTAAATTTGTTGACTTGGATTAGATTGGTCGGTGGCTCAGACACTGACGTGTGGGACCGGAGAACTAACAATCTCGGTTAATTACGAGAAGGGTTGGTGGTTGTCGATAACGCCGATGGTTAGGAGCATCGCTTTGCTCTCAAACTCCTAGTTAAGTCCAACGTGTGATGTAACATTGACGTGGATTTTTTTTTTTGCTCTGAAATTTTGAACGAACTTTGTTAATTATGTGTGTATCAGTGGCGGACGCAGGAATTTTGGAATGGGTGTTTGAAGTTGTAAAAATATTTCAGTATAAAACATAAGATCTACAGCAATAATAGTTAACATACAATTGATCCTTGAAATAGTTAACATACAATGTTGCTAGGTAAGAATAATACTGATTATTGAGATAGATGAGGTGCAAACCTTGAAATGGTGATTGCAGAGATTTGATCCTTTTAATAAATCCGGAGTTTCTAGTTGTACACCAATCCCATGATAGCAAACCATATGATTCATAGAATACCCTCTCTGATATAATAACCACACCATGACAGTAATTGATCCATGGCAAGGATAATAGACAAACGGACCACACCATGCTGGTGAGCTATCAAGTCCAACCGGGAACCCTCGTCCCTTGTGCCAAGCCATGTCTTCGCACTTCCACTCTTCTCTTCTTCATGGATCCTGTTCTTTAGGATATCTATCTGTTCCTTGCATGTTTTTACAAAAACACCAACCTAATATACTTTCAGTAATTAGACATTGATACAAATTTGAGAAAATAACTTGAGCAATAGCCTAAATTTACAAGAATACATACATTCTTTGCCTGTATGAATATATGTTGTCAACTCAATAGTCAATATAGTGTAACAGGAATATACTTCATCACAATATACAAATGTAGATTAATAGCAAGAAGAGTAAGATGCATAACCTATACGAACTGCATGTATTTAAAGGTGTGCAACAAAGAGGATAAATAATAATGCTTTCCTATGCTCTTTAACAATTTTAATCCTAGACTTCTACAATTATCAAGGAAGAACTGACAAAGAGCTATCAGAATACAAAAAGAAGACAGTATGATAAATCACCAAGAATCGTTCTGTGGCATTGCAAATGCTAAAGAACTAATACACTATAAAACAAACCTCAACATCAAATTTTCAACTAAATCTGTGGAGCGGAGGCGGAGGCGGCGAGGCGGAGCAGAGGCAGCGTCGTGGGGAGGCGGAGCGGAGGCGGAGGTCGGAGGCCGCGAGGCGGAGCGGAAGCGGAAGGCGGAGGCGGCGAGGCGGTCGCCAGCGGAGCGGAGGGCGGAGGCGGCGAGGCGGAGCAGAGGCGGCGTCGCGGGGAGGCGGAGCGGAGGTCGGAGGCGGCGAGGCGGAGCGGAGGCCGAAGAGCCCAGATCTGGCGCCCGGGCGGTCGCGGTGCGGCGGAGGGCAAAGCGGACGGCCCGCGGCCGGAGCGGAGGCCGGACGGCCCAGATCTGGCGGTCGCGCGCGGTGCCGGCGGGCGGCGGATGGCCGGAGCGGAGCAAAGGGCCGGCGCGGCGCGGAGGCGGAGCGGAGGGCCGGCGCTCGGCGCTGCGCGGAGGCGAGCTTTGGAGGGCCGGCACGAGCTTTGGAGGCGCGGCGCTAGCGCTAGGGTTCTACGCCGTCGCGCGCTCGGGGAGGAGGTTTCTACGCCGTGTCGCCGTAATGGGCTGGCGGCCGCAATACCGCATGGGCCACACGCAGGAGCGAGGCCACGAGCTGGCTGGCTGGGCCGCACGCAGTGCGAGCGTCGCCCGGGCGAACCGCGAAGCTCGGGCCGGCCGAAGCCCGAAGGAGGCTGAAATCAGTATTTTTGACCCTTATATATATGTATATATGTATTATACCTCACATATACTAGATTTTTTGTCAAAAAATTTAGATGTTCAGCTAAACACCCATGACCCACTGTAGATCCGCCCCTGGTGTGTATGTATGGCTTTCTATATATCTTGGAAGAAGCAGCAATGAAGTACTTGGGTTCAAAGATATAGTGCCATGGCAAATCAATCGGAATCGAAGTGGTTGGCTTTTCAATCCCGATCGAGATCATATTTGCTCAAACTAGTGGTTGGATAGTTGGGCAGTTGCTTTATTAGCTTTTATTTATTTATTTATTCCTTTGTTTAGGAGAAAATCGTAATAGTTTTCATACCTCGGAACAAAAGATGCATGGATTATCCTCCGTCTACATAGTAAAAGTTCCTCAACTGGATTGGGAGACTAGGTGTACTTTGGAGTTTGGACTGTCCAATCAACTAATCAGTGATTTCCTTGCTGGCAAATATAAGGTCTATTTGGCAGAGCTCTAAATTCTGATATAATTAGATTTTGCTTTGATTCACTAAAGAATCTATTCCTGAGAGAATTAGGAGTGGGCATGAAAGCATTTAGTATAAGGGCAGCTCCGAAAATTCTTTCTACCTTCTCTTCCTTGCAGCCAACCTCCTCGCCGTCGGCACCACCGCCTTCTTCATCACCACTGGCCTCCCCGCTGTCGACATCGTCACCTTCTTCATCACCATCGGCCTCCTTGCCATCTTCTTTATCACTATTGGCTTCCCTGCCGCCAGCTCTGCTGCCTTTTTCCTCACCACCAGCCAACCCACTGATGGCGCCGCTCCCACTTCCTCCCCGTTGCAGCCGCCACCTTTAGCCTCCTCATTGCTACCAGCGTTCACCTACTCCCTATCTCGGAGCGTGCGAAGCGGCCCCATCCCACTCCGTGTTTTGTGTTGAAGCCCAACCCACAACTACAAGTACCTGATACTCGTTACGACCACGCAGTCGAATTTATGACCACACAGTCGAACTTACGACCACACAGAGCGTCTTTACGACCACGCGACCGTTTACGAACACGCAGAGTGTCTTACGACCACGCATAGCGTTTTACGACCACTCGGAGCTACGGCCACATTGTTGTTTACGAGTACTCAAAGTTACGACCACAAAGTCGCATACGAGTACTCGAAGCTACCACGAGTATCTAGTCGCTGCTGGCGGTCGGAAGTCGTACACGACTGAGACGTCGGAGGCACTCTACGACTAGCAAGTTGATTCTGGCTTACAAGTTGTAAACACTCTACGACTACGAATCTCTCAAACACTGTTGAATCTTACGTGAGAGAGATGGAAGACACAAGGGTTTTTGTGCTGCGTGTCAATCTCTATACGCAGCTTTTCTGAAGACTCTATTTATACCAAAAGAGTACAAGTAATGGCCATTTGGCCCCTCCTAAATGTACGCCATGAGTACATGGTCGTGCCATCCTATGATCGCAAACTGCACACACTGTCTAACTGAAAGCGAGAAAGACTCGACTAAGCACATGACCAGAACATCGTGCATGACTACTTAACGCGCACGACCAGGACATCGTGCTCAACAACCTAGCAACTCGATCAATTATTCTGACATTTTGCACGCCAGCTCACGCCACTCCTGTTTCTCCAGCTCCCGGAGCCAGTCGCGTTTGGTGCTGCTCCGACCTCTCCGGACGAGAATTCAGGAGCGCCAAATAGGCTCATAGATCATGGAGACGATAGAAGAAAGATTGGTTCTTGGTTTGCTTCTTGCAATTGCTTACTGCTACAGCCTTGGTGTTTCTGATGGCTCGGTTGGTTAGTGTGGCCATACTCACCAAATTTGTTGGCTACCAGTAGCTAGTGTGGTGGTGTACTTGTTGCAGGTTGGTTTTCTTGGAATTTTGCTATTTCTTTTCGGAATTATAATTGTTTCCTATGAAGGAATTAAGGTAACATTTGGTTCCTGCAGTCCTTCCCTCCCCATAATTTCCACAAGATTTGGTTTCTGAACTTGCATGACTTCAGATTGTCCCTCGTGCCTGATACAGGAACACCAATACTACTACTGCGGTCCTCCGGTGTTCCATGTGTCGGTCAACTCAAGTAATGTGATGATGGACGCCAATTTTGCCGCAAAGGTGTTACACATCTCAGGCACAATCGCTCGTGTTGTATTGCCTCATCTTCATCGAGATCTTCTGTCTTAATCGACCGACATCTTCTGTAAAGAAGCTATTTAGTCAACTCTTTATATTTTTTTTGTTAAAGGCAGAGATCATTGTAATTCAGACCGTTATGTCTATTATTGGTACCATATTATGCAGGATTAATCATTAGTGATTCTCTGACGAAATATCGTCTACTACGGGCTACTATGGTAAGATTTGCATACATAAAGTCTGAGGTGGAGTTACATGGTTTTAACACAATTTGTGCTATGCTTAATCAAGGAAACTTCAAAGAAAAATAAATGTTAGTTATGGGGACAACTAAATTTATTGTTTCGTTCATCATTTGGATATATTGCAATTTGGATCGCTCGTGTGACTATCATGGAGAAGTTTAATGTATTCTTTTCACTACAAGAGGAACTCGGTTCAAAGTGGAGATTATTGTATTTTATGATCAGAATTTGGTCAGGTCCGACCACTTCTAGTTGGGTCCGACCATTGCTGGTCTTTCTAACCGCTTGATGAGTCCAAATAGTATTCGCTGAAAGTAGTGAGAACTGGTCGAAGGTTAAGATTGAGATTTGCTTCGTATCCGTAATGGACTCTGTGGCGACTGAAGTTAGACATGGCTACTCAAGGCGCTTTCGACTACAACTTTTCACCGTTATCTTCTGAGATTCTGAGCGATGTGTTATTCCCGTCTCCGAGAGGGTTACTGTTTCAGTTTTCGACTAGGTCTCTGTTTCGTTGTCGATTAGGACTCCATTTCTTTCTTTGTTAGGGACTCTGATCCCTAACCTGTATATATATCTCTGTAGTTGTACGGTTGAGATACATCAAAGTTCTTCATACTTGTAAAACTTTCTCATATAGTAAATTTCGCATTTGTGCATCTTTGATTTTTTTCGAAAGGATTTTTCACGTAAAATCCGTGTTTCTTAGTCTTTTGTTCCTTCTATTTTGTTATGTGTTCAGTTGTCGGCTGTCGGTATTATCGGTTACGACTTGAAGCACACAACAGAATCCAATGCTGCATCTTTCGAAGGTTTAGCCTCAACTACAAAGCAATCCCGATTTACACATTTATCATGCTGTGAACATTGGCATGACCTGACGGCATTCCCTGTGTATTCTTCAGATCAAGTTTAGCAAAGGAGAATGGGCCTGGTGTTTCAGTACGGTGTGCTGATCCTGGAGCTCGTGACCGGCCAGTCACCGGGCGGCGAAGGCGAGCTCGTGCGGTGGGTGCAGGAGCATGGATTTGCCAGCTCCACGTACAAAAATGGTGGATTCAGATCTTGGCAATACCCATGATTCCAAAGAGCTCCGGAATCTTGTGATCATTGCAAGGCTGTGCACTAGGCTTGTAAATGACGCTACGATGAGCCTGTTCTTTTTGGCTGTGACTTATGTCTTTTGACTACGATTTGTGGTTTTTAGGCTGTTTGTGTGAGAGATTATAGAGTAATAGAAACTCATATACGGTTTTTATAGATATAAATGAAGTCGGTATAATATGTAGTATAATTAACTAGTAGACCCTATTTTTTTAAAAATATTCCGTTTAAAAGCTATTTACCGTAGAAAAACTGAAAAACAGTTTTTAGAAGCTAAAAAGAACACGCCATATCTATTCTACAGATACTTCGGTACTTGTAAGGGAAGATAGCTCGCCTTGGATGTGAAAACCAGATGTGAATAATTTGTGTAGGGCATAATTCGTCCATCTCTTCTTCCTCTTTCTCCATTGCTTGTAGAAAATAAATTTTGTCGCGTATCATCAGCATTTGTTCACGTCCATAGTGGAACCAAGGTAATTAAATTTTTTTGCACATGTGGAAATAAAAGGGCATGTAATTTCCATTCTGAACTCAATAGGCAGGACATTTAAAAATGCTGGTGCTGGTCTACTTGGAATGCTTGTTAGGTGGTGATCATTTGGGTTGTTTTTGTAGCTTATGGCTGAAAAGCACTGTAGCTGGTTGAAAAAACACTGTAACTTAGCATAATTAAAATTTAAAAAAAATATAAAAAATATGTTCAGAAAAATAAGAACCAGCAAAAAAGCTCAACAAAAAGCTAAAAGTTCAGAAAAAAACGAAATTTATGAATAGTGAAAAATAAGCCGGAAGCTAAAAGCTGAAGTCAAAACGATCACAGCCTGTGGTGAGTTCTTCAGCTCCTGTACTACAACTCCTCCCTGTGGATGTAGAGTACATTGCATTTACCCCCAACTCCAAAACTATTGTGGCTATGAGCCAAATAATAAGTTAAAGGACTAACAGAGTAGGTAAGAAAATAAGCTATCACTTCCTTGTTAATCCAAAAAAGTATATATATGTAGCCATAAAGCCTTATTACAATAACACCCCTACCACATGATACTATTATATATATATATATATATATATATATATATATATATATATATATATATATATATATATATATATATATATATATATATATATATATATATATATATATATATATTACACCCGGGTGTAATTACACCCACCTCTAATATATCACCTAAATAAACTTAAAATACTCCTTTATCACTTTAGGTATACTCATATACTAATTATAAGATACTCCAATGTGAACTACATGAAAAATTTGTAAGGGAGTTCATAGTTTTTAGCGTATTTTGTAAATACCTTCATATACGCACATAAAAAGGAGTATGTCGAAAAAATATACATACCACCTTTGAAAAATTGTTCATACTACCTAAATGGTTTTTATATATATATGAATGAATGAATGAATGATAATCTGAGATAAAAAAAAAGAACTCCTGAGAAATTTTCTGCAGACTGATCATCAAACGTTTATGTATAGAGAGAAGTGTAAACTTATGAAATTTATTTTGTTCAGAGACAAAACTCCTTCACAGCTTTACTGATCAACCTCAGCACCAAGTTTACATCCAAGAAAACAAATTTCCTAACTCGTGGTTAAAACTCATCACCCTCTAATTACATTGCGGTGTCGTACACAAATGGAACGGAAGCAGAGAGGAAAACAAGGAGTTCAAGAACCCCATGGTGTCGACGGACATGGGACTCACCTCACGGCGGCCTTACCAGCGCCAGCGGCGTGACCTCGGCGAGCGGCGTCGGCATGGGGCTCGGCAGCGGCGACGTCCGGCAGACGGGGCACGTGGGGCGCTGCCGGAGCCAGGGGTCGACGCACTCCCGGTGGAACAGGTGGCCGCAGTCCGGCAGCACCCGGAGCACGTCGCTGTCCCTGTAGTTCTCGAGGCAGACGGTGCAGCACGCCTGCGTGGTGGTCGCGCCCTCCTCCGCCTTGTGCTTCCTCGCCTCCCCGTACACCACCGTCGGGTACGCCTCCAGCGTCGCCTCGTCCATGCCAAGCTCGACGTCGTCGTCCTGGCGGCGGGGTGGCGGCGGCATCCCTGCGCCGACGGCGATCGCCGCGGCCACAGGCATGGACGTGCGGGTGCAGAAGTAGACGGCGAGCGCGATGGTGGAGATGATGAGGAGGACGCCGATGGAGATGCCGACGCCGTAGCCGAATCCGCCGACGCCGCTCGACCCGAATATGCCGTGCGAGCCGCCGCCGGCCGGCGGCGGGCTGCCGGTGCTCATTGATTTTTCCTGGCGCCGAGCTGCTGTCGCTGCTGCTAACGTCGTCAACGCTAGCTAAGCTTTGCATGCTCAGCTCAAGGAGCGCAAGAAAAACCAACGCGCGGAGACGAAAGTGGCAACGTGGCGTGGTTAGTTCACGGTCAATGCGTCGGTTTAGTTGTTTATGTGTTCATGCTTGATTGGTGTGGCTTTGTTTGTGTAATCTAACCATGGATCCATACGTAATTAGGCTTCTGTTTAGTTGTAACACGCTAGTTAAGTTTTATGATATTTTGCTATGACATGACCTGTCCCTTTGTGTATTGAAATGGAAGGAGAGATGTGCAAGACATTTTTATTTTTTTGCGAACCAGGGTGTTTTCGCCCCTGCGTGCCTGGGATCGAACTAATTTATTGCATAGATCATTGTTTTTTTATTTATTTTTAATCATTTTTTTGCACTATTATTTTAGATGACTGATAGTGCAACTTTAAAAGGAAAGAATTAGTACACTGTAACTTTATGTGATTGAGAGTGCAACTTTAGATGACTGATAGATAAAAAAAATTAGTCGAATCGACAATAACAAAACCGTTAATTGATTGATTTCTTGTAGCAATCTTTTTTTTTATATAAACTAGCCTAATTTTCCGCGCAACCTCCCATTAGGGCTGTTTAATTGTGCCAAAGCAATTAAGTTCAGAGGCAAATGACGTTTAGGGTGTAAGACGTGGAAACAAACCTGGGGAGCGATCCATACTTACGAAAGCAATCTGCGAGATTATTTAGCAGTAGTAAATCAGAGCCCGGTGACGCACACGAAAACAGAGCAGAACATTCTCGCGTTGGTGACTCACCAACTGTGGCATCGAGCAATCTGCATCGTCCGTTCGGGGCGAGCTGCATCATCATCAGTTCATCACCACCGGCAAAAATAGCAACCTTTTCTTTTTGTAAACTAATCATCTACTCGTGCGTTGTAACAAAATTCATTAGATATATAGAGAATCGTGCTATAGAAAAGAGCTACTCTGATCAGTTAAAAAGTGAAAAGTGATAAGAAGTTAAGAATAAAACAGTTGGAGGAGAAAAGAGGTGGACGATCAGTTCGTTCTTTCATAATAGTAATGGTTTGCAAAAGTACTAATCTAGAGAGGTCCTGCGGTCTCTGCCCCGTCCTGAAATTCATGGCCCAACCCGGTGTTTGCGCATCGACTCAGGCCCAAAACAAGTTGGGCTTATCTTCGGGACGCCCTGGGCCGCCGATGCTGTTTATGCATGTGGATGGCACGGGTTCCACTTTCTAGGCAATTTTCCAAATCGGACGTGCTAAGAGGCTTGTCGGGAGGATCCATGGTTTTTAAACCGTCTCGTTTGTCTTAGATTTTTTAAAAAAATCGAAACCCAAAGCAAACTTAACAACAGTTTTGAACGAGCTGATATAGATGGGAAAACTAGGAATAGAATGGTTTAGCTTCTCAGCCAAACTTCTTAGTAGGGGTGAAAAGTGGATACGAATTATCCGATTATCGCATTTGAGGACGTAAATATGGTACAGATTTTTTCATACGATTAACAATTTCTATTATATTCGTATTCGTATTTGAATTCACATTTAAAAATATAGATACAAACATGATATAGACTTTTACCATCCGAAATATTATTTTATCCAGACTATCTGTATCCATATTCGTATTCGACGAAACAATATATAAATTTTATTACAGTATGACTAATTAGTTGGACAAGTTTTTTTTATTGAGCAGGAATTCATATTTCTTTAGGTGAAGTAAATGAATTAGAATGATTAAGTGTGATTGTACGATGATAAAATGTTGCTATGTCTTCATACTACATAAGTTATGAGATATCTGGATCTGACCGAATTGAGTAGATATTTGATTCAAATTCATATTCGTTACAATATTCGATTCGTATTCGAGAATATTCGGATTTATATTCATTTACAAATACAAATACAAATGTTTTCATTCGTTACTTTTTTTAACTTTATCTTAGTATATATTAATAAATTTAAATATTACAAAAACATTTTTAAAGGCAAATTTAATGATATAACTTTCATAGAGCCAATGTATATGATTTTAAATACATCAGTAGTCAAGCTTTCTACGGCAAGAATTCTAGGATATCACTTAAAAAGAATGGAGGGAGTGGCAGTTTGGAAATGGATCATCTGTATTAATTAAACTCGATTAATACCACACATGTCTGGCTAATAAGCAGTGGTGGATCTAGAAAAAAATATAGTTAGGACGGAGTTAAACATGAGTGAAACAATAACTACAATTTGCCGCTCTTGCCGCTCGGACACCATCATGTTCCAGGAGACGATCGTCCAGCTCGCAGGGGATGCATATAGCGAGAATGTGAAAAAATGAGAAGAATCTAGTGCCTTACATGTTAAGTGCACCATTAGGGTCACAGAAGGCCAACAAACCAACATGCCAGCCAGGTAGCATGAATCTCTTTAACAATCCTCCAATACCGATAACTGGTGCAATGTGGGCAAAGGAGGCCATTGGCACATACTTGCTGCCACCAAAGACCATATATGCATACACCTCGTCTGCTATGATTGGAATCCCCAAATCTATTGCAGTTTCAGCAATGTACAAATTCAGTTGGAATCCCCAAATCTATTGCAGTTTCAGCAATGTACAAATTCAGTTTGAATCCCCAAATCTATTGCAGTTTCAGCAATGTACAAATTCAGTTGGAATCCCCAAATCTATTGCAGTTTCAGCAATGTACAAATTCAGTTGGAATCCCCAAATCTATTGCAGTTTCAGCAATGTACAAATTCAGTTGGAATCCCCAAATCTATTTCAGTTTCAGCAATGTACAAATTCAGTTGGAATCCCCAAATCTATTGCAGTTTCAGCAATGTACAAATTCAGTTATGTAGTTGGTACATTTCGATTGGCAACAACCAGGAACAAAACGAATGCAGCAACAGCACAATAAAAAAAAGGGAGGAAGAAATGGCTAATCTGCACGTCCTCTAGTAGGACCCAGTTTCGCTGTTCTGCTTTCTTTTTCTGCTGGAAAGTAGATTGTTTAGTTAGGAACTTAGGACGAAGACATTGAATGGCCCATATGGCATATTAATTAGCTGAAAAACAACTCTACAAGGACAAGAACCATCTGACCAAAAAAAGAAAAAAAAATGGAAATTATGAGGAGGCCTGGCTAGTTGTTTGACATATTAAGTAGATTGGTTAGTTGTTTTTCAGCAAATTAATATGCCAACCGGGCCTCCTCATAATTTCTATTTTTTTCCTTTTTTCATCAGGGATTTTGATAATCATCATTCGAATAGATTCGCTTTGTGATTCGTGCTTCAGCTTTGGCTTCGGTGTCCTCTCCAGCGAGTTCATCATCTTCTCCGGCGAGGTTAGGGCCCGAGCAGTGTCTTCTCTAGTGAGGTTTGTCGAAATTCTTCCTCCTCGCCGATGAGCCTAAGGGGAGAATCCCGCCCTTCATGCCTAGAGTTGACTGTTCCCCCCCGCATAGAGGGAGGTCGGGGGGTGGTGGCCCAGCGGTGGGCGACGGTGGTGGCCCAGCAAGTTCATCATCTCCTCCGGTGAGGTTAGGGCTTGAGCGGTGTCTTCTCTGGTGAGGTTTGTCGAAATTCTTTTGTAATGCCAGTGAAGAATTCTGACAAACCTCGCTGGAGAAGACACCGCTCGAGCCCTAACCTCATCGGAGAAGATGATGAACTCGCTGGTTGGCATATTTATTTGCTGAAAAACAACTAACCAATCTACTTAATATGGCAAACAACTAGCCAGGCCTCCTCATAATTTCCTTTTTTTTTTCTTTTTTGGTCAGATGGTTCTCGTCCTTGTAGAGTTGTTTTTCAGCTAATTAATATGCCATATGGGCCATTCTGTCTTCGTCCTAAGTTCCTAACTAAGCAATCCACTTTCCAACATAACAAGAAAGCAGAACAGCGAAACTGGGTCCTACTAGAGGACGTGCAGATTATCCATTTCTTCCTCCCTTTTTTTTTGGTGCTGTTGCTGCATTCGTTTTGCTAGATAACTGAATTTGTGCATTGCTGAAACTGAAATAGATTTGGGGATTCCAATCATAGCAGACGACTGAGACGAGGTGTATGCACATATGGTCTTTGGTGGCAGCAAGTTTGTGCCAATGTTCTCCTTTGCCCACATATGATTTGACATGTAAGGCACTAGACTCTTCTCATGTTTTCACATTCTCGCTATATGCATCCCCTGCGAGCTGGACGATCGTCTCCTGGAACATGATGGTGTCCGAGCGGCAAGAGCGGCGAATTGTAGTTATTGTTTCACTCATGCCCGACTCTATCCTAGCTATATTCTTTTTCCTAGATCCGTATTAGCCAGACATATGTGGTATTAATCGAGTTTAATTAATGCCGATGATCCGTTTCCAAACTGCTGCTCCTCCCATTCTTTTTAAGTGATATCCTAGAATTCATGCCGTAGAAAGCTTGACCACTGATACATTTAAAATTATTTATATTGGCTGCATGAAAGCTATATCATTAAATTTGCCATTAAAAATGCTTTCGTAATATTTAAATTTATTAATATATAATAAGATAAAGTTAAAAAAGTAACGAATGAAAACACATTTTATAAACGTGAAAAAGTACAAACAGCCTAAAAAATGGAGAGTAATTCCTAGGCCCCTTGTACAGTTGTACTTCACTGGTTTGGAATTTTTAGCGGATTTGGTGATGTTTGTGATGGTATTTATAAAACTAGTCGTATGCGCAGTGTATTTACAGAAATGACGTTTTTGCCGTCCGATGGGTGGGTGGCAGCGCGGGAGAGACGACACATGAGCATCTACTACCCCATGAGCAGACGGTAGCACCTGCTGCCTGCCCACAGGAATTAGCTGGCTTAATCATTGCCTAAATTCGTAATTTTACATCATATTTGTTCAAAATTTTAAATATAACAAATGAGGTTAAAAAATTATGAAATTTTATGCACAGAATCTTGACACAACAAACTTTATTGTGTAATGTTTTTATAATTTTATCCTCTCTGAATATTGCTCGAAAATTCATACGATTTCGATATTTGTAGGAATTGTTACATATAGCAAATGGGCTCTAAAAATTATTGAATTTTATGTGGAGTTTCCCCATATAGTCAACCTAATTTTGTATTTTTTTTGGAAATTTTATATGATTCGAATTTTTCATGTTAATTCATGATAATTTAATTGTAATTAGCGATGTGCGGCCCCGCGACATCCCTCCTCGCATATCGTGGTGGAGCTTCCCGAGGCATCGTGGTACGTTGTGTAATTTTTTTGTAATTGTTTGAGGCATTTGCTATCTCTAAAAATTCTTAGAACGACGCATAATTAACTAGGCGATTAAGAAGTTATACGTCCGTCCATGAATTTTTAGAGGTAGCAAATTATCGTGAAAAACTACAAAATTTTTTATTGAGCTTCCTTATGTAGTGTGATATTTTGTGTAATTTGTTTGTAATTTTTTTGCACCACTTTGCTACCTTTAAAAATTATTTGAGCGGCACATAATTAAACGGGTGATTAAAAACTAATGGTCGGTGGCTAATGGCATGCAGCCCGGCCATTGTGCGGTAGGCTGGTGCTGTACAATGGCTAAATGGCAGGCCATTAGCTCCGGTCATTAGTGCTTAATCACCCATTTAATTATGTGCCGCTCAAATAATATTTAGAAGTAGCAAAGTGGTGCTAACAATTAGTAAAAATTACACATTGTAGCACACAACATCAGGAAGCACCATAAAAAAATTCATAATTTTTTTACGACCATTTGTTACCTATAAAATTCATAGAATGGCACTTAACTGCTTAATCACCTACTTAATTATGCATCATTTCAGGAATTTTTAGAGGTAGTAAATGGCCTAAAAAAATTACAAAAGAATTACTCAACATACTACGATGCCTCGGAAAGCTCCTCCAAAAATATCACAATTTTTGAGCTCATTTGCTATATCTACAAATTCAAAAAATTATAATGTAATGTAGACAGGTAATTAAACCAGCTAATTAGTCAGCTTAATCACCTACCGTTTTGCGGCAGACGGCAGATCACCTGCCGTCTGCTCACCGAATGGTAGGCGCCATGTGTCAATTGTTGAGTATTGCCATCTGATGATCAAATAACAGAAGTCCTATGTTTAATAATACTGTTTATATACGACTATTTCTACTAACACACTTTGAAATTGCATAAACTCCACCTTTCGGCCTTGTATTTACGCGTCCATTTACACCGTGACGTGACGTGTGATGTCGTCGGTCTTCTCGCCCCCGGTCGCCCACTATATCAGTATATCACCCCCCCCCCCCCTCTCTCGCCAATGCTCTCACCGCGTCGCTAGCTTCAGCAACCAACCATGCACTGCACAGCCGGCGGCGGCCTCAGCATATTGTGGTGGGCGTCGACGGCGGTGCGCACGAGCGACGTCCTGCTCTTCCTGCCGTTAGCGGTCCTCGCGGCGGCGTGGCTGCGGCATCGCGGCTGGTTTTTCAGGACGGCTGGCGGCGGGAGTGGCGTCGTCCGCGGACAGCTCCCGCCGGGCCCGCCGGGCTGTCCGATCGTCGGCAACTTCCTGCAGGTCGTCCTTCAGCGCCGGCACTTCGTCTTCGTCCTGCGCGACCTCCGCGCGAGGTACGGGCCGGTCTTCACGTTGCGCCTGGGCCGGCGCACGGTGGTCGTCGTCACGTCGGCCGAGCTCGCCCACGAGGCCCTCGTCAAGCGGGGCGCGCTCTTCGCCAGCCGCCCGCGGGACGGCGCCGTCCGGCGGCTCTTCAGCTCCGACAACTGCTCTGTCAACTCCGCGCCCTACGGCCCGCTCTGGCGCGCGCTGCGCCGCAACTTCGCCGCCGAGGTCGCGTCGGCTCCGCGAGTCGGGCAGTGTTCCTGGGCTCGGGACTGGTCCGTCGATGGCCACCTCGAGCGGCTCCGCGGCGAGTTCCGGAGCGTCGGTGCCGTGCGCGTCCTAGACAGCTGCCGGCTCACCCTCACCGGCCTGCTCCTCTGCGTGTGCTTCGGCGCCAAGGTCCCCGACCACCAAGTCCGGGAGATCGCCGACACGCTCAAGGAGGTGCTGATGATGTCCACGCCTAAGCTGCCGGACTTCTTCCCGCTGCTCGCGCCGCTGTTCAAGTGGCAGCTGGCGGCGGCGAGGGAGGTGAGGCGGAGGCAGCTCGACCGCTTTGTGCCGCTGGTGGCGGCGAGGCGGGAGTTTGTCGAACGCGGGATGAGCAGCCCCGAAATGGAGATGGTGACCCCGGCCGGCGGGGCGTACGTCGACTCACTGTTCCGGCTGGAGTTGCCGGAGAGGGAGGGGAGGAGGCTGACGGACGAGGAAATCGTGACACTCCTCTGCGAGGTGATCAACGGCGGCACGGACACGAGCGCCGCCACGCTCGAGTGGACCATGATGCGCCTCATGCTCGATCCAGCCGTGCAGGAGAGGGTGTACAACGAGGTGGTCGAGGCGGCTGGCCGGGACGGCCGGATCACCGAGGCCCACGTCGAGGCCATGCCATACTTACAAGTGAGTTCTTCATGGGTGGAGAAGTAGGACTGTAGGAGTACTACTACCTAAAGAAGCATGGTTTGATTACCTTGCGTGCCTGCATGCAGGCGGTAGTGAAGGAGACGCTCCGGCGCCACCCGCCGACGCACCTCCTGCTGTCGCACGCGGCGACGGAGGATGCCGAGCTGGGCGGCTACCGTATCCCGGCGGACGCCACCGTGGAGTTCTACACGCTGTGGGTGTCCCGGGACCCGAAGACCTGGCCGGACCCTGGCGGGTGGCGGCCGGAGCGGTTCCTCGACGGTGGCGAGGGCGCCGGCACCGACATCTCCGGCGCGCGCGGGGTCCGCATGCTGCCGTTCGGCGCCGGGCGCCGCATCTGCCCCGGCGCCGCCCTCGGGATTCTCCATGTGCAGCTCATGGTCGCCGCCATGGTGCGGGAGTTCAGGTGGGTGGCCGTCCCCGGGGACGGCCCGCCGGACCCCGGCGCCGAAGCCTTCGCCTTCTCTGTCGTCATGGAGAATCCGCTCCGCGCGGCCATCGTGGAACGGGGGACGAACGCGTAATTGCTGTCCATTATGCTTGGTTGATGCATACGTAAACAAGTATCGGTGTTCGCCGCGCGTTTGCATTTTGTAAGAAGGGGTTAAAGCATGTTAGAAAAATAAATAAATGTAATCTTGAGCACATGTGTTATTTTGTATTTCTTGTTTTCGGTTGAAGTCACGCAGTCAATCCGGACTGACCGGGTTATGTAGGTCGGACTGACCGGCTTGAGTAGTCCGGTCTGACCGGGTTTTCTTTGAAGCAGTCTTCAGTTAGCTGTTGTTAGTTGCTTTTCAGTTAGTAGTCTATTTCATGCTCGGATCGTGGGATGGCGCGGTCACTACGGAATCCGTTTTATTCGATTGACCATTTCATGCATGTAATAAATCTCAACTAGGAGCTATTAAATAAGAGAAATAAACTTGAGGCTGTGCGCCGGAAGTTGCAGCTCAAAAAAGCCAAGTCCCATTTGCTCTGTTGTCGTATTTCCTTCAGAGTCTGTTCATCGTCCAAAACCCCAGTGAGTTGAAACTTCTGAGTGAAGAAGCAATCCTGAAGTTGCATTTGCAGGTGGATTTCTGACATTTGGTATCAGAGCCATACTCGATCTAGCCACCATGTCAGCCTCGTTAGGTCGATACACATCACTAGGCAGGTGATACAGTACAGGCAATAACGGCAACAACTCGGACGACGACAGACTCCGGCTGCCGACAGCATCTCAGCAGGCGCCAAGGGAGTCAGGGGTGCCATTGAGGTACCCGATGCTGACGCAAACTAATTACGACGATTGGACGTTGTTGATGCGGGTGAACTTGCAAGCCCAAGGAGTATGGGGTGCAATTGAGCCCGAGAGTGATGACTTCAAGGAAGACCGCATGGCGCTCGCAGCCATTCTCCAGGCTGTGCTGCGGGAGATGCTGAGATCCCTGGTGACAAAAAGACTCCACAAAGGCGGCCTGGGAGGCTGTCAAGACAATGCGGGTCGGCGTCACTCGTGTATGCGAGGCAAGACAACAAGCTTTGCGTCACGGATTTGAGTCCATCCGGTTCATGGATGGTGAGTACGTCGAAGACTTCGGGACGCGCATCACCGGCCTTGTCAATGATATTCGTGACATGGGGGTGTGTTAGAAGATGAACAAGTAATCAAGAAATTGCTACGAGTCGTACCTCCCAAATATCGGCAGGTGGCGATTGCAATCGAGCAATTACTTGATCTGAAGACAATGCTGATGGAAGAACTTGTCGGGCGCCTGTCATCTGTAGATGATCGGTATGGCGACGACGATGACACCAGTGGTGTGCACCAAGGTGACAAACTCCTCCTCACTGAGGAGGAATGGCCAGCTCGTATGAGGCAGAGGGACCAGGGGGGCTCCTCAAACAGCGTCAAGAAGGCGGGTAGTGGCTCCAGCGGTAGGCAAAGTCGTTGGTGCCCGAAGAATGCAGGGTCCATAGGGACCGCGACGGCAAGGAGACTGCAACGGGCGGTGGCTCGCGAGATCGCTCGAAGGTGAAGTGCTATAACTACAGTAATGTTGGGCACTATGCAAAGGAATGCCACAAGCCACGACGAGAGCGGAAGGATCAAGCCAATCTGACGCAGACCGAAGATGAGCCCACTCTCCTCATGACGCAACTGTGCGCACTCTCCACGGCCGGTGTTGCGACACTTGGACAAACACCTACTAACGAGCAGGTGCACCTCAACGAAACGAAGGCCAAGGGTATTGAACTCCGGGAGAAAACTGATGAGCCTATCCCCGACACATGGTACCTTGATGCCAGCGCCACAAATCACATGTCTGGCGCTAAGATGGCATTCGCCGAACTTGACACCCACATCACTGGGACGATGAAGTTTGGTGACGGCTCCGTGGTGGACATATGTGGACACGACACTGAGATCTACATTTGCAAGAATGGTGAGCACCGTGCCCTTGAGGACGTCTATTTTATTCCCAGGCTGAAGAACAACATCATAAGCATTGGGGAATTGGACGAGCAGAAATTCAAAGCTAATATAGAAGACGGGATTCTTTCCATCCATGATCAGCAGCGTCTTCTGCTCGCGAAGGTACCTCGAAGCACGAATCGTCTCTACCTACTTAGATTAAACTTGGCAAAACCCGTATGTTTGGTAGCAGTCTGCAGCGAGGAGACTTGGAGGTGGCATGCCTGTTACGGCCATCTGAATTTCCAGGTGCTCCACAAGCTTTCATGAGAGGAGATGGTCTGCGGGCTCCCATCGATTGATCATGTTGATCAATACTGCGATGGGTGCCTTGTGGGCAAGCAGCGACGGGCATCATTCCCGCAGGAGTCGAAGTTCCGGGCGCAAGCGGCGCTCGGGCTGGTGCACGGGGACCTTTGTGGCCCGATTACGCCAGCGACTCCAGGAGGCAAGAAGTATTTCTTGTTACCATGGATGACATGAGCCGTTTCATGTGGATTCGGCTATTGTCTTCAAAGGATCAAGCAGCAGAGGCAATCAAGCAATTTTAGGCTAGCATTGAGGTGGAGATGGGGCAAAAATTGAAGGCGCTCCGTACCGACCGGGGTGGTGAATTCACCTCTGTTGAGTTCAGAGAGTATTGCGCGAATCATGGTGTTAAGTGCCAAGTCACCACGCCATACTCTCCATTGTGGCAAGTCGAACGCCGGAATCAGACCATTGTGGCAACTGCACGCAGCATGCTAAAGGTGATGAGCATGCCCGGACGCTTTTGGGAAGAGGCTATAGTAACTGCGGTGTACATCCTAAATCGGTCACCGACAAAGAGCTTGGACGGCGTGATGCCTTATGTGGCATGGCACGACTGGCGACCCAGTGTTGCACACCTGCACACTTTTGGTTACGTTGGTTATGTTAGGACAACGAAGCCCAATCTCAAGAAATTGGAAGACTGAAGCTCGAAGATGGTTTTCATTGGCTATGAGGAAGGATCCAAGGCTTATCAGATGTATGATCCAGTAGCAAGGCACGTATGCGTGACGCGCGATGTCGTGTTTGATGAGGCAGCAAGCTGGAGGTGGGCAGGTTCTGGCAAAATGCAAGAAGTGGAGCTCGAAGATGATGGTTTCACGGTTGAATTCTTCTCTACTCCTGTGTCTAGAACTGTGGCACCACAGGCCACAGTGATTGACAACACCGAGACGGATGACAGTATCGGAGGAAATTCGTTCCAAAATGCTGACATCTCATTGGGCGCGTACACGATCCCGGCCTCACCGAAGACTCCTACATCGAAGGAATTCTGCACGCCACCGAGTAACGACTCCACCGGTTCCAAGAAGGCGCCGCGACGATACCGGAGGATTGATGATCTGAATGCTTCCACGACCCCGATCCTCGACCTCAACTACGGTGATCAATGTGTATTGACTGAGGAGGACCTGTTGAGTTTCGACGAAGCTGAGAAATAGAGCTGCTGGCGCAAGGCAATGATTGAAGAAATGAACTCAATCAAAGGTAATTCCACATGGTATCTTACTAATATGCCAGTAGGACATCGGGCAATTGGATTGAAATGGGTTTTCAAGATAAAGAAGGATGCCAGAGGAGCTGTGGTGAGGTACAAATCTAGATTGATCGCAAAAGGCTATGTGCAACAGCACGGGATTGATTCTGATGAAGTGTATGCACCGGTGGCAAGAATGGAGACTCTACGGCTGCTCATTGCATTGGCTGCACAGGAGAATTGGGAAATTCATCACATGGACATGAAATCTGCTTTCTTGAATGGGGAACTAGAGGAAGATGTATATGTGTTGCAACCTCCAGGGTTTGTAGATGAGAAGAATGCGGATAAGGTATTGAAACTGAAAAGAGCACTGTATGGACTACAACAAGCTCCCAGGGCTTGGAATTCAAAATTGGATTCTAGTCTTGCAAATCTGGGTTTTATCAGAAGTGCAATAGAGAGTGCAGTTTATACCTGAGGTACAGGAGAATCATGGCTTGTTGTAGGTGTATATGTTGATGATCTCATCATTACTGGAGCTCAAATAGATGAGATATTCAAATTCAAGGAGTAGATGAAGGCATTATTTAGCATGAGTGATCTAGGATTATTGAGTTATTATCTTGGGATAGAAGTTTGTCAAAGTGAAGATTGCATTACGCTGTCACAATCATCTTATGCAGCAAAAATCCTTCAAAATGGAAGGATGGAAGGTTGTAATGCTACACACATTCCCATGGAACCTAGGCTTAAGTTGAGCAAAGAGAGTATAGGAGAATGTGTTGATCCCACTCTATACAGAAGTATTGTGGGAAGCCTGAGATTTTTGGTAAACACAAGACCTGATCTTGCCTATTCGGTTGGTTATGTGAGCAAATTTATGGAGAGACTAACTACTGAACATTGGGTTGCAGTTAAGCATATATTATACTATATTGCTGGAACTCTAAACTTTGGTTGCAGTTTTGGAAGGAATCAAAAATCTCATTCTCAACTAATTGGCTATAGTGAAAGTGATATGGGTGGAGACATCGACGACAGGAAGAGCACAACAGGAGTTTTGTTGACAATTGGGAACAATCTGATCAGCTGGCAATCACAGAAACAAATGGTGGTGGCATTATCCTCATGTGAAGCTGAATATATTGCCACCACAACTGCTGCTTGTCAAGGAATTTGGCTCGGACCTCTGACTGCAGAACTGCAAGAAACAGAGCTCAGTCGTGCAGTGTTGAAAGTTGATAACAAATCAGCTATCAATCTTTGTAAGAATCCTATGCTACATGGTCGAAGTAAACACATTGACACACCATTTCATTTTATTAGGGAATGTGTTAAGGAGAAGAAGATTTCAGTGGAGTATGTTCGGTCTGAAGATCAGCTTGCAGACATCCTAACTAAACCCCTCGGCGAATTCGGTTCATAGAGTTGAGGAAGAAGTTGGGGTTAGAACAGGTTTGATGTGCTTCAAGATTAGGAGGGTGAATTTGTTAGAAAAATAAACGAATGTAATCTTGAGCACACATGTTATTTTGTATTTCTTGTTTTTGGTTGAAGTCAAGCAGTCAATCCGGACTAACCGGGTTATGTAGGCCGGACTGACCGGCTTGAGTAGTCCAGTCTGACCGGGTTTTCTTTGAAGTAGTCTTCAGTTAGCTGTTGTTAGTTGCTTTTCAGTTAGTAGTCTACTTGATGCCCGGATCATGGGATGGCGTGGTCACTACGGATCCGTTTTATTCGAGTGACCAATTCATGCATGTAACCAACTGTCAACTGGGAGCTCTGAAATAAGAGAAATAAACTTGAGGCTGTGCGTCGGAAATTGCAGCTCAAAAAAGCCAAGTCCCATTTGCTCTGTTGTCATATTTCCTTCAGAGTCTATTCACCGTCCAAAACCCAAGTGAGCTGAAACTTCTGAGTGAAGAAGCGATCCTAATGTTGCATTCGCAAGTGGATTTCTGACAAAGCAGTATAATAAACTTCTGGCCTGGCTAGGGAGAAACCCTTTCAGGATGACGAAAGGAAGAAGCTTCATTCTGTTTTTATTTTGAGATTACAACGGAGTATGGACATCATATCGCATGTGTTTACATGCCTGTGTGTTTTACTAAAACACACTTAAGATTCAAAGAGAGATTATTAGATAAATCCAAGATTTATGCAGTGCACATGCGTGTATGAAGCGAGACACACTGTGTTGATCTAGGAATCAAACCTAGACGGACAGCTCGCACAACGGTAAAGCTTACCATCCAAGCAACACTTGGTCCTCAAGAAGCTTCTTTCCATTGCACCTTAATAACAAAAGGTACTTCACCTTTGAGAAATCTAATGCCTAATTTTGTTGAGAAATATAAGGTTTGCATGTAAAATTAAGAGCCACTTTCTACTTATACTCCTATTTATTCTCTCTCTATCATATGTATTTATTATTTATCACTCACACTAAGGCCCCGTTTGGCACAGCTCAGCTTCACTAGTGAAGCTGTTTTTTTTGTTTCAGCTTCACGAGCAGCTCCACCGATGAAGCTAAATCTGTTTTGAAAAACTGTTTGGCAAAACAGCTTCACCAACAGCTTCATGCATGGCTGAGAGAGGGCAATTGTCCAAGATGCCCCTATCTACCTGACTTGTTCTAACATTTATAGTTGTATGTTTGTATATGGTCATATGAATTAAAAAATAATATATTTGAATGAGTATGAATTAAAACATTAAAATAAAAAATAATAAAAATTAAAATCATTAGGAAGCAATATTAGTGTCTTGTTTATGTTTCGTGAACGGGAGAGGTGAACGGGATGGACTAGTGGCAAATGCGTGTAATTTTGGTGAACCAGAGGAGTAGTGGGTTCCTAGGACTGCGGGCCTGAGGGGGAGAGCTGTGAAAAGCTACTTTTTTCAGCTTCACCTCTCCCCATTCCTTTGTGAGAGCAGAAAAAAAGGAGCTTCACCCATGAAGCTGTTTGCAAAAAGGGTGTTTGGCAAAAAACAGCTCACAACAGCTTATGAAGCTGTTGGTGAAGCTGTGCCAAACAAGGCCTAAGGGACACGGTTCCGGTGCAATCGGTAGTGTGACTAAAACTTAAGCAGTCGCATTACCGATCGCTGGATCCAAATCGGGCGGCACAAATCAGCCGGACACTGTGCATGTACCGTAGCAACAGAGATATCACCGCAGCTCTTTTACTGTAGCGGTAGATCCGAGCCACTGATTACTGGAATGGGCGGCCGAGATTCCTTATGTTGCAGTCGCTACTGCAGACGATCTCTGCTATAAAAAGACAATTATAAGAGGCACCTAAGTTATTTTCTCTTATATATTTCTTAATTTCATCACCTCTTTGATTCTTATGTAAAGTCAAATAAGTCACTTTCTCTCATACATTTCTCAATTTACCGTCTCATTAATTCTAGTGTAAAGTCAAAATATGTCATATATTTCTCAACAAGGAAGCATGTTGGATAGAAGCTCAGGAAAACAAATGACTTAGGTACGAGAGATTGAGAAATTCAGAATCGCCCATTCCAACTATAGCCCCAGCGAATCTAATGTATGAGAATTAAAGGTGTTTTTCTAAGTTGCTTCTGAATTCTGATATAGGAATCGTGTACGATAAAGCAGAACAAATCCACCGAAACTTGCCCCCAGGCAGCTGGTTGCTTACCTTTGATCTAGAGCCTCTTCACCTTCAAACCTCATCTTAAATCTGATCCCTATAGATAGATTATGTTTCAGCGATTCCATACAGTAATCACAAGAGACCACAAACTCAGCCGGACTCGTCTTGAAAGAGGCAGATAGCATTCTTTTTTTTCTCGAACGCGCAGGAGAACTGCGCATCATTATATTAAGAAGAGCAAAAGGAGTCTAAGAAGACTCGTACAAAAACCTCACCAATTAGGCGAGGCTAAAAACAAAAACAACAAGGACAAAACGCCCAAGAAACAAACACAACACCTAAGGCCAAATGGAACAAAGGCCCTTGGCCCCCGCCATGCACCACAGCTTGGCCTCATCTCTAATGGCTTGCAAAAAATGTTGATATTGGGTGAGGCGCCGTCGAAAATGCAACCATTCCTATGCTTCCAAATCCGCCAGGCCACCAACACGACCAAAGAATTAAAGCCCTTGCGCCGCTGCTTAGGAACTTGGTGCAAAGCTTGACGCCACCATGAGGTGAAAACCAAATCATTAGGACCTGGAGATAATTGCTGTAGACCCACCAGAGTAAGCACTGAGAACCAAACACTTCTTGTGAACACGCAATAAGTGAGCAAGTGCTGAATAGATTCATCCACTTGGTCACACAGTGGGCAGCACTCAGGGTGAACAAGACCATGCCGTGCCAAACGATCAGCGGTCCAGCAGCGATTAAGCGAGGCTAACCACACAAAGTATTTGCAACGAGGAGGAGCCCAGGTTCACCAAATCTCCTTCCAAGGTTCAAACTCCACCGCCCCCACAAAAAAATGGCGATACGCTGATTTAGTTGAGAAACTGCCCGAGGGGGATGGCTTCCACACATGCTGATCATCCACGCCAGGAGTGAGCCTCACGTGGGCGAGAACATCCCAAAGGCCAAGGAACTCCTCCAAAACTGAAGAAGATATACTGCCTCTAATATCATGAACCCAGGAATTATCTGTTAGAGCTTCTTGAACTGTCCTACGACTGATAGTTCTCTTTGGCACAAGCGCACAGAGTAAGGGGGTTAGGTCCATTAAGGATTTGCCATGTAGCCATTTATCACACCAAAAGAGGGTCATGCGGCCATCTCCCACAATAGAACAGATTGATATGGAGAACATAGCTGCTGAATTGGGGTGCACCTGAATGTCCAAACCAGCCCATGGGCGATCATGTTGGGTCTTTTTGAGCCACAGCCACCTCATGCGCAGCGCCTATCCGAGGATTTCCAAATCAAGAATTCCCAATCCGCCCAACTCAAATGGTCTCATGACCCGACCCCAAGAGACAAGGCAATGCCCTCCATTTATTTGCTTGCGTCCCTTCCAAAGGAAAGCTCTACGAATCTTGTCAATAGCTTTAAGGGCCCATTTAGGGAAGTCCAGTGCAAAGAGAGGATAAATAGGAATTGTTGAGAGCACTGCTCGAATAAGAGTAGCTCGGCCAGCTGGGTGCAACATGGCAGCTTTCCAACCGGGCAATTTGTCAGCAATCTTATCAATTATCATGTAAAAGCCCGATTTGGGGAGCTTCTTGATTGACAGTGGAAGCCCAAGATATTTGCAAGGGAACTCCTGAACTTTGCAAGGAAAGGATCCTTGCACTATTTCCATGTCCTGTTGGTGGCAACGGATTGGTGTCACCGAGCACTTGCTTACATTGGTGATCAACCCCGACGCTTCTCCAAAAATCCGAAGAATCTCTTTGATCAACTCGAACTCTTCCAAACAGGGCCGCAAGAAAAGAACCACATCATCAGCAAAAAGAGACACCCGCTGACTAGGTCCTCTAGAAAGAAGGGGCTGCAAAAGACCATTATCACTTGCCTTATTAATTAGTGAGTTAAGCACATCCATCACCAAAATGAACAGCATCGGGGAGAGGGGGTTGCCTTGCCGAAGCCCCCGCTGATGTTGTATTAACTCCCCTGGCACACCATTAACCAGCACCCGAGTTGTTGAGGACCTCAGGAGCTTGGTAAGAAGGTTACACCAAACTCGACCAAAACCCAAATGGCTCAAAACCTGCAGCAGGAAAGACCATGACACCGAATCGAATGCTTTGGAAATATCCAGCTTGAGAAGAACTCTTGGTTCCCTTTGTCTATGTAGCACTTTGGCTGTTTGTTGGACCAAAATAAAATTGTCAAGGATACATCTCCCTTGAACAAAAGCACTCTGATTTGGAGACACCATGTCCTTGAGTTTTGGAGCCAACCTATTGGCTAGGATTTTGGTGACAAGCTTTGCAAAACTATGAACCAAGCTTATAGGTCTGTAATCCCTGACTTGCAATGCTTCTGGTGTTTTTGGGAGCAAAATGACGTATGCCGAGTTAAGAAGGAACAAATTACTATCATCACCCTGCAACAGCCTATTAAGAGCAGCCATAAGGTCAACCTTCACTATACTCCAACAAGTTTTGAAGAAACAACCAGTATATCCGTCCGGACCCGGTGCCTTATCTGAGGGAAGCGATTTAATTGTTGCCCACACCTCATCCTCCGAGAAACACTGCTCCAAAGCTGACAAATCAAGAGCTTCTTGGTAAAAGGACTGCAGGTTCAGGGAGCATTGTCTTTGAGCCACGGTGCCGAGCAGGCTTGAGTAGAACTCATAAACAGCATGCTGTTTATCCTCATGCCCGGTAACAAGACTATCTCCCACTTGTAGTTTTGCCAAGAAATTCTTCCTCTTTCTGTACCTAGCTTGCTGATGAAAAAAGGAAGTATTTGCATCCCCCTCTTTCAACCACACCAACCTGGAGCGTAAGCGAGCAATTGTGCGCTCCAGGGATGCTAAACCGAGTGTGTGCCGTTTCAACTGCCGCCGCAACCAATCCTCCTCGCTGGACAGCACGCGAGCATCTTGGGCAATTTCAAGACGGTGCAAGATTTCCGTGGCCAACCGGAGCTGCAGTTTCACATTTCCAATTTTCTTTTGGCTCCAAGATTGCAGGTCCCTAGCAAGTCTTCCCATCTTGAGGGAAAGGGTTTGCAGTGGGCAAGAAGCTACAACTGGTTTGCACCAGGAGCTTTGCACCTCCTGCAAGAACCCCTCAATCTTTGGCCAATAGCTTTCAAAATGGAAACGCCTCTTCCCCTGAACATTAGTCTTCATACCAAGGATTAATGGGCAGTGGTCTGAAATCAGAGAAGCCGAACTCTGAAGGATGCAGTCAGGAAACAAATGATCCCAATCAGAAGACATGAAAACCCGATCCAGCCGAACCAGGGTGGGAACATCCCGTTCATTCGACCAAGTAAACTTACGGCCAAGAAGAGAAATTTCTTTCAGCTCCAAGTCATCCAACAACCGGCGGAAACGACCCATCATTGCTCTATTCACATTAGAGTTGTTCTTATCCTCTGCCATATAAATGAGGTTAAAATCCCCTCCAAGTGCCCACGGACCTTGACAGGCCTGCCGGATGTCACGGAGCTCCTGCAGAAATTGCAACTTCTGATCATCAGTTTGGGGGCCATACACTCCTGTGAACCACCAGGGCAACCCCTCATGAGAAGCGAACTGCACTGAAGATTTGAGAAATGGTGGTTATAACTGCTAGCATGGTTGCATAATTTTAGAAAACTCTCTCACATGAAAGCTTTATATAACTTCAGTTCAGAATTCAGGTCACAGATAAAACAGCACAGGTCCTAAACTGCATTCAGAAATTATGTGCCTAGAACATAGTGTTAGAATTAATCTTGTTTTTTTATTTAGTCATATCTGAGTTTGTAACAGCATTTGAGTTGAGTCCGTAATAGAAGTCAAGTCATGTTGTTGAGTCCGTTTATGAATCCTGTAACTAGCCTTTAGGTCATGTACAACGCAAGATGCTTATATATGAATGCTTAAAGAGAGAGAATATAGCCACATCATCAAGCACCCATGCAAAAGTTATTTTCTCCAATGCAAGCATCTCTTCCGTGGGTGCTTAGATGCTATATTATCTATTAATAGATATAGTTATACACATAAGCACCTACTAAGCACCGATGCTTATTTAAGCATCGGTGCTTCAAAATAAGCACCTTGTCTATCCTATGTGGCAAGAAAAATCAGTGTTTCATTGCGAAGCATCTCTCTAAGCGCCTGCATTGTACGTGCTCTTATAAGGCGCAGTCTAGTCGTGTAATCAGAGACAAGCAAATGAGAGCGATCGGTTGTGATCGAGGGCGATCGGTTGTGATCAGAAACTGAGAGGGTGAAAAATAAAGAGAAAAGCGGAATGTTGGAATTAATCTTGTTTTTTTATTTAGTCGTATTCAAGTCAATAACAATGTTTGAGTCGAGTCTGTAATAGAAGTCAAGTCATGTTGTTGAGTCCATTTATGAGTCCTGTAACTAGCCTTTTAAGACGCAGTCTAGTCATGTAATCAGAGACAAGTGAACGAGAGCAAACGGTTGTGATCGGAAGTTGAGAGGAGAGAAATAAAGAGAAAAGCGAAGGGCTTTGCTCCCAGGAAAAGCAATTGTGTTCATGTATTGCTTTTCTGAAAGTGACAACCACCACAACCATGCTCTCGGCCACCTTGGATACCTTGGTTTGATAATGGTTACCACGGCTAGAGCCACATCCAGATAAATTGACTGATGGATATAATCCTCCAAGGTTCAACTGCAGATCGGAGCTATTCTATTCCATTCTATGTTCAAAACTCATTAGATGAGCATAAACATCATCAAGGGTTATACCTTCTATTCTTGTAGTAAGAGAGGTGACCATCAGGTCAAAGTCTGATCCGAGGCTGGCAAGGATGTAGGAGATAACTTCATTTTCTCTCAAGGGTATGCTAACTACAGCAAGAGTGTCGAGGAGGCTCTTCATCTTACTGAAGTAATCAGATGTGGAGAGGTCTTTCTTCAAATTGGTAGGCTCCATGCAGATTTGTACCACATGTGTGTGGGAACGTGATGCAAACATCCGTTCTAGAGTTTCCCAAGCTTTGTGTGATGTTGTCATGAACATGACATGAGCCAAGGTTTCTTCTATCATCGAGGAAAATACCCTACTGAGTACCATTTGATCTTGGTTATACCAAGTAAGATAGGCTAGATTGGAGACTTGGCTTGAACCTTGCTCCGTTAACGCCATGATCATCTGAGGTAGTGCCTGGCTGGTAGCATCAACATACCCAAGGAGATTGAAGCTCCTCAGATAAGTAAGAAATTGTGCTTTCCAAAGCAAATAATTCTCTTTGCCAAGCCTGATTATGATGGCATGGCTGATTGGCGTTGGTGTGGGCGCATAAGAAGATGAAGCAGGCGTAGAGGATGGAGGTATGGTGGTCACGCCAGCGACATGGTTGAGATTGCTCAAAGCTCTGATAACATATAAGGAAATCAAGGGACCAGACATTGCAGATACACATGTTTAGGGAGATTATAAGGGTATCTTCCTTTGAGGAGTGCAATGAAGAAGATGAAACTATTGATCTACTTCCTCTTCAGCCAGCTGAAGCACCTACTCAACTACTTCACCTTCAGCTATACATCCTACTCACACTTCTTCCTCAGCACTGTGTGGCTCTACTCCTACCTCTGCAGCCCATGAGGTAGAGGCTACCTTAACTTCAGGAATGCCAAAACATCTTCAACGGTGACATCCTCTAGATCAGACCATTGGATATCTTCATGAGCGATTTACCCTCTCCAGGTTCATCTCTCCTGACTCAAGTGTTCATTCTACTTTCATTGCTTTCTTTAAGCCTCGCGATATCACCCATGCACTTATTGATGAGTCTTGGATCAATGCCATACATAAGGAGTTAAAGAACTTTGAGAGAAACAATGTCTGAACCTTAGTTGAGTCTCCCCATGGTCACAGTGTTATAGGAACCAAGTGAATTTTTAAGAACAAACAGAGTGAGAATGTGATACTCTTTAGGAATAAGGCCAGACTTGTAGCGCAAGGCTTCACCCAAGTAGAGGGCTTAGACTTCAAGGAGACTTTTGTACCTGTAGCTAGATTAGAACCCATTAGAATTCTCTTAGCATTTGCAACATTCAAGGAGGTTAGATTATAACAGATAGATATTAAGAGTGCCTTTCTTAATAGTTTCATAGAGCAAGAAGTCTACGTCAAGCAACCTCCTAGGTTTAAGAGTTCAAAGTTTTCAAATCATGCATACCAACTATCTAAAACCTTATATAATATTAAGCAAGCCTCTAGAGCTTGATATGATAGGCTTAAGTTATTTTTTATTGAAAAATAATTTTTAAATAGGTAAAATAGATAAGACACTATTCACCCTTAAGCATGGTAATGATCTTCTTTTGATTCAAATATATGTGGATGACATCATTTTTAGTGGCTCATCTCATGCTTTAGTTTTTAAGTTTTCAGATACTATGAGCAGGAAGTTTGAGATGAGCATAATGGGGGAATTGAGCTACTTTCTTACATTCCAAATCAAGCAAACAAAGAAAGATACATTTATGCATCAAGTCAAGTACACCAAGGGCTTGCTTTGACGCTTCAACAGGGAAGTAGCAAGCCAATCTGCACATGGCTTCTATGATGATTTTGGATCCACATAAGGATGGCGAGCTTGGTGATCAAAAGGGGTATCGAAAGCATGATTAGCTCGCTCCTCTACCTCATGGCGTCGAGGCTGGACATACAGTTCTTAGTATATTTGTGTGTTTGATTTCAGGTTTCTTTTCGCGCATCTCCCCACCAAACGGTGAAGCACATCTTTAAGTACCTCCAATCTATCCTTAAGTTCGGGCTTTGGTATTCTTCTTCTTCCTATCTCTACCTTCATGCTTTCTTAGATGTAGATTTGGGGGTTGTAGGATAGATAGAAAGAGTATCTCAGGCACCTATCATTTCCTAAGTACTTCTCTCATCTCCTGGTCTTGTTGGAAGTAGTCTTTTGTTACAAAGTCCACACCTGAGGCTGAGTATGTATTTGCTGCCAATAGTTGCTCTCAAATTCTTTGGATCTCATATACTCTCAAGGACTTTGAGTTAGATTTAGATAGTTCTCCACTCTTTTGTGATAACACTGGTGCCATTAATATAGCTAAGAATCCAATGCAACATTATAGGACAAAGTACATGGACATCAGGTATCATTTCCTTAGAAATCATGTGGAAAAGGGGGATGTTGTCCTATACTTTATTGACTCAAAATTCTAGGTTGCTGATATTTTCACAAAATATTTGAATTCTTCTCGTTTTGCCTTCTTGAGGGGAGAGTTGGGGGGTTATTAATTCTACGGGACTGATTTGAGGGAGAGTTCATTTCAGTTGCATGCATATGTAATATACTGCATATTTATTTTTTTATCTTACATTGTAATATATTATGAAGCGTCGTCTACTATCCATGCTCTTTCTATGTATCTAGTCATGTCCGCTTTAATGAACTTTCCTTATTATATGCTTATATGTGTAGCTTAGCATGTGTCATGACTAGCTCCATAAAACTGCTCATCTTGAACTAAAATAGATTAAGTCTGAATCATTTGAATAGTTTAGTTTAGTGATCATTTTTTATTCCTATCATAACAAAGTGCTTAGTTGAGTTTGGATTCTGAGTCTAGCTTGGGTAGAGCTTTTTTAGTTCCATTGTGAATCATTTAGCAGCTCTTGCCTTTTCATTACTTTATATGATCTCAATTATGCTTATAATTGCATCTCAGTATTTATTCTAATGAGACTACTTATCATTGTACTTGGCATGAACTCACAAGGTTATGTATGAACAAGACTATTTTCTTAAGCTCTTTGCTTGATATGATTGATAATGGCTTGAGATCAATCAAATGGACTAAATAAAATTAATTCACATTGGTCTAAACTTACGAGATAGTTGCAGAAGGTTTCTAGTCTAGAAATTCCTTTACTGGGATAGACAATAAAAATAGTACAATTTGGTTAAAGCTCAAGAGGTAGTTGTAGATGTCTCTTAGTATAGGACTTACTTTATTGAGATAAACCATACAAAAGTGAGTTACATTTTGGACTAAAGCTTGGGGTCAGTTGTAGATAGCTCCTAGTCTAAGACTTGCTCTACCAAGATAAGGCATTGATCTAGTCAAGTACATTATTCAAATAGGCTTTTAGCTTAAGTCATTTTGGAGCTCTTTAGCATATTTCTTGCCTGACTTAAGAGTCTTAGCTCATTTTTACACTTTTCCTTATTATGACTCAGATTAGGATCTCTCTAGCTATACTTGTGATTTTGAGACAGCTTGGCATGTTTTTTTAATCCATGTAATCACTTATAGCTACTCTTGGCTTGCTTTGCTATATATGTTTTCCAATGATTCTGCAAGCTAATTAGCATGACTTGATGAAATATCTTTTAATTAACTCGGATAATTTTCAAAGCTTCTAATCCAACCAAAATCACCAAAAATATTTATGTTTGCCTCTTAGTCTTCATTAAGTGCTTCCTTTCTTTACTTGATGAAGTCATCTTCCAAGGGGAGATAGTGTGGCAAACATACCTGAATTGGGCTAAAGGGGAGAGAATGAGGGTGTTTTGGTCTTTTGAGCTTTATTGCAAATTCTTGATATGATTAGCTTCTTTCTTACCATTTTGCTCTTTCTAGTTTCTTCATTCCATTTTCTAGCTCACTTGGCTATGTTCAACTTCTATTTACTTCTTAACCCAAGTTGAGTTTTCTTTTGCAAAATTATCTTCTTAACTCTAAAACCAATTCAATTTTGAATTTTTTTGGAGTATTGATAATGTGTTCATCGAGGAGATAGAGAGATCATGTACTAGGCCTACGATATGTTTGTAATGAACAATTGACACTTCAACTGGGTTGAATTTGAATTTTGCAATAGTTTTACAAAATTTAGTTTGCTGCCAGTGTTGATGGGACCGGTTGAACCGATCAGTGGAACCAGTTGGACCATTGGGAGGAAGCGGTTGGACTGGCCTATGAACGTTGGTTTGATCGGTGGTCCGATCTGACAGGAGTTTGGGAGCAGTCAGACTGCTAGGGCGGTGTGACTGACATTGAAAATGCGGTCACACCGAGTAATCAATCAGATTGGCCAGTGGTTAGCGGTCTGACTGGGGTAGTCCAACCAGCGTGACGAGAGCTGTCAGATTGGTGGTTGTGGCTAGATATTAAAATAAGTTGAGTTGAGTTGGTTCATGTCTTGGGAGCTACAGGGATTTGTGTTGCATTACATTATACATGATTTTGACTAATGTGAGTCAAGTGTATGGACTTATACTTGATATGGTTACTTTGTTTTTAGATGTGCATGTGGCTTGGAGGATGAAGCAGTTGATGACAATGGACTGGGACTAGGAGGGGGGGGCTGAGGTCCGAGCGGTCTTGTAAGTTTGGGTTAATCTACATGGTTCAGACGGAAAGCATAGAGAACAGAAGGATTGTGAAGAGGCAAGTTGTTGCATGTGGTGCGCCAATTGGCAAGATCGATGCACGTAGAGAAGGTTCGGGGGTGTTCAAATGCATGAAGACGTGACGGCTAGTCATTGGGCATTACATGCTATGTGACAAAATATATGGAGATGCTTTCAGTGAAGATGAAGACAGAATTAAGGAAAGGTGCCTGGAAGCTTCTTCAAGGATATTTTAGTAGTTGGTCAGATACCAAGTTGGTACCTTGATCAAAACCATAGTGTGGAGAGACATAAAGGAGAAGTAATTTTGGTCGAGAGCTGAAATTAACATGTGAATCAATCCCTAAAGAGTTAATGGGTTGAGTCTTGTAAACATTTGAGAAGCGTGCGTATGTATGTAAAACCTGTGTTAGTGGGTTAACAGGTTTTCCTAGTAAGCTTAATGGGTTGGACCAATTAAGGTGGTGGTGGTTATTTAGAGGGAACGAGAGGAGGTGGTAGCTTCAAGGATTCAAGGATATAGTTTTGCTTTACCATCTTGTCTCCTTCCATGATTATGAGAGAGAGAGTTTGAGAGAGGAAAGCGAGATGCTTTGGTTGCATCTTGTAATCATTTATGAATGTGTGAACCTCATCCTCTACTGAAATAGATTAAAACCTTGTCTTAATCATATTCTTGTTTATGTTCTTACTTAGCTTTACTTGTTCTTGAGTTAGACGTGTGATTTCGGGTTTGTGAGAGTTCTACTTAAAACTCTTGCTTGAATTACCTTACTAGGACATGTGAAAATAGATCTGGAAGGTTTCATGTCTTAGATCATCATGGGCAAAAAGTAATTTAAAATTTAGGATTTTTTAGTGTTCTTGTGAGCAAGATTCGATTATCTTCAATTTGGTGAACTCGAGCCTAAGAATCTTGTAATTCTAGATTGGTTTATGTTCCTATTACCTTGAACAAATCTCATACAAAAGTTAAATGTGTTTACTTTGCTTGTCTCGAGATGCTGACTCTAAGATGTCATGAACTTGAGGTTTTGGGATGCTCATATGCATTAATTTTCTTGCCCTCACTCTCATCTCAAAGTTGTTTCATATCACGGGATTTTGTGGTCATAAAGATCAACTCGAGCTGCCGCTTCATATTATGATAAATTCTGTCGTGCTCGAGGTCGAGGCCATGAAGATAGATCCAAAGCCTATGGTAGCTACTAATTGTGGACTCATGGCACCTTACAAGGAATCTAATATTGTGGATGGATCTAGTTGCCATGAAATATCTGCGCAAAGCAGACCGCCGCAATGTTGTTGATGTTTCAGAAGTGCTACGTAAGGATGTCGAAAATGTTCCATCTTACCAGCTAATTAGTCCATGTTGGATTAAGATCATGTGCAACGAATGGTCTTGAACTCGTTTCAAATGAGGTGAAAGGGACATTGCATCAAGCTTGAGTGAAGCCAGCCATGATCGGTTGAGCTCGGGTTGTTGACACCTTAGTTGTGCGGATTCGCTGAAGAATCCATGTGTGTGTGTGTGTGTGTCTCTCTCTCTATATATATATTCTCGTGAAGAGCTTATTTCTTCCTGTTATGAATAGCGCTTGTATTCAATATGAGGCCAATGGGCCGGTATATATACACAGAGTACAGGTGGTAAATATGCAAAGAACCCCTCATAACAATGGGGAATAACAAACTATACATATATCTCTAACACCCCCCTCAAACTCATGGTGGATCAACAACACTGAGTTTGGAGAGGTAGAAGCTGTGCTGTGCGCGAGTCTGGGCCTTCGTGAAGAAATCCGCTATTTGAAGCTCCGAAGGCACATACTGAAGAGTAATCACCTGATCATGCACACAAGACCTCATGAAAGAAGCATCAACACCAATATGCTTGGTGAGCTCATGCTTCACATGATCACGAGCAATACTGATAGCACATGTACTGTCTGACAAGAGAGGGGAGTGCTCCTAGCGGACCACGGACAGGTACAGGGCATCACCAGAGGGCTCGTAGCGCTGACGAAGATGAGTCCACATCTGGAAAGCCGAAGGGAGTCCCACAACCTCAGAAGAAAACTGAGGCTGGACACTGGCGATGAAGACAGCAGCAGCCCGAGTGTCGTCATCGTACCACTGAGTGTAGACGGTCAGACGATCCTTGTAGGAATCCAGAGCCTCCTGGTAGGCAGAGGCAGCTTCATCATCAGCTTCATCATCAGCAGCAGCCTTATCGGCTGTCGGGGGCAATGCAACAGGCGTAGGCTCCGTCGGAGGAATAGGGCAAGGCGGGCAGGTGACATCGCCAGAGAGGACGCCCCAGAGACGAAGACCACGCATGTGAATGCGCATGTGAGACACGAAGTCGGTGTAATTAACACCATCAAAGACCACCGGGCAGCGAGGGAGGGAAACGGTGCCCATTGGTAGGCGGCGCTGGACGGCGCGGCGACCAAGGCAACGAAGTCTAACAGGCGGCGCTGGACAGCGCGGCGGTTAGAACGACGTTTTTTTTCTTTCTTTTTTTTTCTTCCTTCCGCTCGGTTAAAACCTCAAACGGGCCAGAGGCCCGTTACGCACGCACGCGTTAGGGTTTGCCCGCGGCGGCGGCGCGACGGCGGCGGCCTGGCGGAAGGCGGAAGGCGGAGGCGCCGAACCGAGGGCGGGCGAGCGGGCGCCGGGCGGAAGGCGGCCGGGCGGGCGGGCGCCAGGCTGGAGGCGGCGGCGCCGAGGCCGGGCGATCGGGCGCCGGGCGGGAGGCAGAAGGCGGAGGCGCCGAGCCGAGGCCGGGCGAGCGGGCGCCGGGCGGAAGGCGGCCGAGCGGGCGGACGCCAGGCGGGAGGCGGAGTCGGCGGGGCCGTCGGCGGCAGGGGAGTCGGCGGCGACGACGACGATGAGGGAGTCGGCGGGACCAACGGGGGAGTCGACGGCGGCGATGACGACGGGGGAGTCGGCGGGGCCGACGGCGGCGTGCTCGAGCGGGCGGGCTCGGGCGGAGCCAACGGCGGCGGCGGTGAGGCGACAAGCGAAGCGACGGGAAACCCTAGGTAGGCTCTGATACCATGTTATGAATAGCGCTTGTATTCAATATGAGGCCAATGGGCCGGTATATATACACAGAGTACAGGTGGTAAATATGCAAAGAACCCCTCATAACAATGGGGAATAACAAACTATACATATATCTCTAACACTTCCCACCTTATTTATTGTTTAGGAAATGTCAGATGTGTTCAGTTGTATTATTTCATAATGGGAGACTGATGCTTTGGTTTTAGGGGGTGTTCGATTCGAAGCCTAACCATACTCTTAGGTGGATGTTTGATTTGTGTTGTTACAACTGTAGCTTACCATACTTTCTTAGCCCCATGACTCATATTTTATAAACTTATTGTTTTGCTAAACTTTGCCACACTTATGGGATGGAATTTTGTTGTACTAAAAAAGTGTGGCTTGCCACACCTGCCTAAGCTTAGTTATAGCAAAGTAAACAAAAGTTGAAGGCCTTCATCACTAAAATCCACGTCTACTAACTTAAGCATTTCAAGGTCAAGGAAACCCTTAAAATCTGCAGGCTGCATTAGGGAAACAGAACCAAGTTTCAAAGTTTGCAAGTACCAGCGCACCGAAAGGCTGATGGTGCCTCTATGGTAAAGATGAGAAATCAAGAATGATCTGCTTTGTCTTGGATGAACTAGCAAACTTAACCCATCTATCTATGTGATCAGCATGTTCATTTTCTAGTGCAAAATAAACCTTTATTCTCTCAAACCCGACACCACTCTGTTGCTGTAAGACTGCATCGACTCTCCTAATGCACACTTTTTCATTGAGCCTCTGACCATGGGGAGTCCAGTAAATCTTTTGATGGAGCGCCTTAACATCGTTGATTTAAAACTAAACACTAGATTTGTGTGGCGGCACCAAATACGTTTCCATTGGCTTTGCTTATAGCCTCTTTTATGGACAATTGTGACATGACAGAGCACAAAATATCCTGCAACAGATAAACAACAACATTTAGATTTAGTCATGGATTATTCAATAGCCGCTGGCAGAATTATTACACCATGAGATGTTGTAGTTGTACCTAATGTGAAGAAATTAAGGATAATATGCTCATATACTTGGTACCAGGTATTTGGCATGTCATACATACCATGGGTAGGCTGCTCAGCTGAGGCCTCGATCCCTTCCTTTTAATCATTACTCCTTTGCCATCTATATTAGGGCATCTCCAATAGTCTGAGTCAGTTAGCTATATGCATGTACACATCAGTATATATCCTATGTGGAGAAAAGAGAGTATACAAGAAAAAACCGAGCCAGCTCTTCCTTAAGCACTAATCTATAACGCAAAACGAGGCAACCTCTATAAATGATAGTCCTTTTCTGTGTGTGCATGTAAGCATCAAATAGCTATCCTTATAGATAGTTCTTTAGAATGCTAGCTTTAGTGTGTACTATATAAATGATGTGGAAGTCTTATAGTTAGTTGCTAGCTATAACCATTGGAGATGCCCTTAACCATTACCTGCTAGGGGTAGGGGGTCAACGAAGCATATATACAAGGGAATTGCTCGAAATGTAATTTTTAAAAACTAAAAAGAAGAGACCTTTACCATGTCCACAAACCCCTTCTTTCCACGCATCTCATTTCTTATCCTCTCCTTCCGTATTTCTCTTGGTCTCTCCACCCATCATCATTACTGGTGGCACGAACTCAGAAGCTAATAGTTACAGGCCCTCGCTCCCTCTGTATTTGCCCCTAGCTCACATTCTCTTTATTCCGAGGTGAAGCCACTCCTACTCGGACAGGGCTGTTTCTAGTGCCCTGTTTCGAGGCCACGAGATGGCGCTATGGTTAGTGCTCGCGCGAGGTCAACGCCGTGTGAGCTTCTAGTGCCTCCATGGCCAGATGAGCTCCACTGAGGCGTATGCCTACCTCACTTCCACCGGATCCAATTTTGCTAGCAGTGTGTCCTTATTGGCGTCTCGCCATCTATCCCAACGTTACGGCACCATCCCAAAGCCCAAGGTTGAGCGCACCACTGTCATCATCGATGCTGAGGCCATGGTCAAGTGAGTTGGTTCTTTGTTGCAACAATAGTGATTTTTGTTGTTGTTGTAATAAGTGATTTGAGATGTTGGATATGTGTTTTTCGATGTTGCATAACCAATTCTTGCACTTTTGTTGCCTCAAATGTTGTTGCCTTTTTCTCAATTGTTGCAATGAGTGCTTGGTTTTGTTGCACAATGTATCTTATCAAAATGATGTAGTAAGTTTGCATTTTGTTGCATTCAAGGTCTTAATTTGTTTCACATCAAATCATTTTTTTGTTGCAATAAGTTTGGGGTTTATTGCTATATTTTGTTGACGTGGTTGTTTGCAACTAGATTTTTTATTGCAATCTTCTATTTATTTTTGTTGCAACTTGATGTTTTTTGTTGCAAGCTTTATTAACCCTTTGTTACAACCTCCAACTGAATTTTTGTTGGAATATAGATTGGATAAATTGGAACAATAATTCAAAGTGGAGCTCATGAGAGATCATGGATATATTTTAATATTTTTTTTGCAAATCGAATGACTCATCAGGGACATGGTGGTTGTTGTGGAAAAATGAATATGTAGAGAGATCGTACTTGCTGTAAGAATAGAGTGTCGTGGTAGCCAAGCCGGAGGAGCAATGCACGGTGGTGACGTCTATGAGCGAGAAAGAGAGAAGGGGTTGTTCTTTTTTGTTGTGTGGGGTTCTCATTTTTACAAAATAGTATGCATGTGTTGTTGCGCCACAAGGTAGGAATCCATTGGCCGATGGGCATCGTACAGAGATCTGATGATCAAAACAAGCGTACGATGATAGCATCAGATCGAAAAATGAATCTGTAGAGAGATCGTACTTGTTGCAAGAATAAGGTGTCATGGCGGCCAACAGCCGGAGGAGCAAGGCACGGTGGGCAAAGCACAGTGGTGATGTCTACGAGCGAGAAAGAGAGAAGGGGTTGTTGCTTTCTGTTACGTGGGGTTCTCATTTTTATAAAATGGTATGCGTGTGTTGTTGCGCCACAGGGTAGGAATCCAACTGTTGGTGGGCATTGTACAGAGATCTGATGGTCAAAACAAATGTATGATGACAATATCGGATCGAATGTCCACATGCTAGTTATTCCCTAAATACAAACATAATTAGGAAGAATAAAATGTTAAAATTGCTTCCTGTAAGAGTAAGACCACCTATTATTAGTTTGTTCTAAACCTATCACATTCGAATATTTAGGTTTACACTAGTTTCAAAACAATACACAAGAACCCCAAGAATGTAGAGCATGAAAAGGAAGTCTAACTTGCACACTTGCAAGGTTTGTGGCGGATGGTACAAGTTTAGGGCACGATTAATTAGCTCGATTAGATTTTTAAAGTACACAGTCGATATGTTGTTGGTGGATGCACCACGCGGGGTCTATAGAGCGCTCACACACAGTGGCGTAGCCAAGATTTGTAGCTATGGTGGTCCATCGTCTAAAATTTATTTAACCGCTATAAATTTAACATGTCGGTACACAAGTATATGAATTACGAAATGCAATTAAGGTAAAAAGGACATACGAACTTCATAAAATAGACGAATATAGCTTTCTTAACATAGAATTGAAATATTACATACCCATAGTAGTTGAAGAACAGTACGTCACTACTTCTTCTTCTTGTCAGGCCTGCACCTTCTAATAGCCATGAAAGTGTTGATGATCTCTTCTTCACTCAATTGTAAGAAGATATCCCGCTCAATAAAAGTGACTAGACAATCATCCAGAAGGCTATCACCCATCTTATTTCTCAACCTATTCTTGATAAAGGTCATTGCAGAAAATATTCTTTCAACACTTGCGGTAGCCACCGGTAGAAGCAATACCAATTTGATAAGTAAATAGACCCAATGATAAACTTTATCCCTCTTTGTTTCAACAAGTTTTACTGAGAGGTCAACAAGATTGTTTAGGCCTTTGAACATTTCATCTTTTCTCATGTCATCAATAAAGGTTTCAAGTTGCAAGTCGAGTCTTAGCAAGTCAGAGCTTGAAAAATCATTAGGGTAAAATTCAGCAAGTCTATGTACCTTGTTTGCATCAAAAGAAGCGAAGGAATCCGCTGGATTCAAAGCAGCCATACAAGTAAGCAACTCCATATTTACCTCATCAAACCGACTGTCAAGCTCTTGACTAATTTTATCAATGACTCCAATATATACTTCTCTTCTGAAGTGATCATCATTTGTTTGGTTCTGAGCAAAACGTGCTGATCTTCCATACGGCACATAATTATGTTGCATTGCAGGAACTTGAATGCCATGTTTGTTGCAAAATATTGTAACCCTTTGAAGAAATGTAACCCACCCTTCAGACCTCATTTGCTGCATTTTACTCTTTGCCAAATTGACAAGTGACATTGCATTAAGAATATCTTGGTCTCTTCTTTGCAAACACTCAGACAATTCATTTGTGTGTCCAAGAATCTCAAGCATCAAATGAGCACTAAAAATAAAATCAAATGACTCAAGCACTCCAACCATAGTATGTATTTTTGGCCATTCACCCCTTTGTGATGTATCTTCTCCAAGAGCTATGAGTACATCACGAATTGTGGGATATATAGCAATCATGTTGACCACAGTTTTATAATGAGAGCCCCACCGAGTCTCACCAGGTCTAGGCAACCCCATCTCTTGATTTAACCCACTTCCAGATTCTAGTATACCACACTCAAGTGCTTTCATGACATTGTCATATTGGTGATGTCGAAGCATGCCATGACGCTTACAAGAAACACCAACAATATTTAGCAAGATTGATACTTGATCAAAAAACCACACACAATCATTATTTCCTTTGGCAACAGCAACAAGAACCAATTGGAGTTGATGTGCAAAACAGTGTACATAATAAGCAGAAGGTGATTCTTTCATGATCAAGGTTTTCAGCCCTTTAATCTCTCCTTTCATGTTACTAGCCCCATCGTAGCCTTGACCACATATTTGAGTTATAGTCAAACCATGACTAACTAGTAAAGATTGAATTGCTTCCTTGAGTGATGAAGAAGTAGTATCATCTACATGAACAATTCCAAGAAACCGCTCACATGGCCTTCCTAATTTATCAACATAACGCAAGCAAAGGGCTAGTTGTTCTTTATGAGAAACATCACTAGACTCATCAGCTAAAATTGTATAGTGATCTTCACCAATTTCCTTAATGATTTGATCTCTAGTCTCCATAGCACAACATTGAATAATTTCTTTTTGTATGTCTGGGCTAGTCAATGTGCAATTACCTGGAGCATTCTTCAAAACAAACTTGTCTACCTCTTCATTATTTGCTGCAAGCCACTTCAAAAGTTCAATGAAGTTCCCTCTGTTGCTAGACTCTTCACTTTCATCATGCCCACGGAATGCCAATCCTTGTTGCAAAAGAAACTTCAAACATCTAAGTGAATAAGTCAACCTGATCTTGTAGAGACGTCGCTCCTCATTATCCACCTTCACAATTTTATCATCAATTGCTCCATGGTTAGTCATAAATAAGTTGTATCTTTCTTGAGCTGCGTTGTGAGCACTTGTTACACCACCCACATGTAAATCAAGTGCATCATTTCTATTCCAATTTCTCCAACCACCTTCAACAAATGCAGATTTCTTAGTTTTCTCCTTTGCAAACAAGTAGCACACAAAGCAAAATGCAGCTTCCTTCTTGATACTATATTCAATCCAACGATATTTATAAAAGCATATAGGATTGAATTGCCTATCCCTATTTCCGATTTTTCTACTTTCAAATTCATGTGCATAAGGTTGGAATGGGCCTTTAATAATATATGATCGTCGAACTGCATCTTGATCATTGACGGGATAATTTGCAATGGATTGCCTCTCCCCTGGATCAAGTGGAAGCCGACTGATATCATAAACCGGTTCTTTTTCAGCGACTGGAGGTGGACTTGGAGGTATTGGAGTTGGAGTCACATTTTCTTCAATCACTCTATCTTGATCTGATCTACCTTCTTGTTCTTCAATTTGCTCTTCTGGAACAGCTGCAGCCACGGAAGGAGATGGAGAAGAAGCCTTCTTCTTTGATGCATATTTCTGAAAAAGAGAGGCAATATCACCACTCCTCTTCATGTTTTAACAAATCTGCAAGAGAATTATATAAAGTTTCAATTTACCAAACCAATAATCTAATACTGCAAAAAAACATATATGTACGTACCTGTAAATCAAATCAATTATATAATATTTCTTCTATTCAGATTTACCAAACCAATTATATAATGTTTCTTCTATTCAAATTAATGTTCTTCTTGTCGGATGCCAAATAAATCAAATCCGATCACTGTGATTGAATGATCTCTAACTAAAAAATTTGATGTACGTACCTGTACCGCGCCGATGCTCATGGAGTTGCCGCGGCCGCGCCGATGCTCGCTCGCCGTCGCAGCGTCGGACGTCGCCGTTTGGACTCGGGCGCACGGAGAAGAAATAGAATACGAACGGGCGTCGGGCGTCAGGCGCAGTCTGAACTCTGACGCGAGCGGCCACGCGAAGTCGCGAACTCTCGGTTCGGTGACTCGGTCTCACGCCGTCACACGAACGGCGAACTCGTCCACGTCCAGTGCCGTGCGGACTCAGGACTCTCCGACTTTGGAGTTTCTCTGGGCTCGAGACTTTGGCTACGCGAAGTCTCTGGGCTTTGGAGTTTGGACGAGCGTAGGGTGGTCCGCGGCCCACAGGGACCACCCTGTAGCTCCGCCCCTGCTCACACACACTGCACAAGCTACAAATATACGCAGCCGTGTAGTGCACGGCCTCTTCTTCTCCGACAAGTCCTCCCTTGTCCTATTTTCGTGGCCCTTCTTCCTTCACGGCAAGGTCCTTTTCCGCCCCACATCTGTCTTCTTCTTTCTCTCCACGAGCTCTGTGTGCCTTCACCGTTGCCACTTCCAACACCCGAGATCGGCGACGCCCTTTCTCCGTAGTGCCCCCCTCTTCCCCGCCGCCACCCTCCCAACCCCATGTAACCTTTTGTTCTTAGTGATAGTACTTGTACTTTTTTAGAGTGTAAGGACGCATGCATGCACTCGCACATACTCTGTACGCATACTCACACACGCATGTGTGGGTGTGTTTCTAACACAAACTAATCTACAGTACAGGCCCGAATATCATAAAGCATATATACATCTTATCTTCTGATTATTGAATGTACCTATATGTATACATACTCTTCCGGTCTATTGGCGGAGAGAAAAATAAACACCGGCATCGGAACCCGGGATGGAACCAGGGATGGAAGGCTGCGGAACGGCGTAGCTTGCTGAGAGCATCTGCAATGGGTCTATAGCAGCTCTCTACAAGAGAGTCCATGTCATCAACTGTCCTACGTGGAAGATATTAAATGAAGAAAGAGAACGCAGCTCTCTACAGCTCTAGAGATAGTCTATAGCGCCAAACGAGGCAGCCTCCATAAATTCTGTGTGTGCATGTAAGCATCAAATAGCTATCTTTATAGATAGTGTTTAGAATGCTAACTTTAGTGTGTACTATATAGATGATGTGGAAGTCTTATAGTTAGTTAGAGCATCTCCAATGGGTCTATAGCAGCTATCTACAAGAGAGTCCATGTCATCAACTGTCCTACGTGGAAGATATTAAATGAAGAAAGAGAACGCAGCTCTCTACAGCTCTAGAGATAGTCTATAGCGCCAAACGAGGCAGCCTCCATAAATTCTGTGTGTGCATGTAAGCATCAAATAGCTATCCTTATAGATAGTTCTTTAGAATGCTAACTTTAGTGTGTACTATATAGATGATGTGGAAGTCTTATAGTTAGTTGCTAGCTATAACCATTGGAGATGCCCTTACTAGCTATAACCATTGCAGATGCTCTGAGCGTACGCTCGCTACTCGATAGTCAAAACTAGCTGAGCAAAAAGATGGCCAAACTAGTTGCTGTGCTGGACCGGTTCCGATTCCCCCATATAATACAGCCGAAATTTCTACTCCCAAATTAATTAATTAATTAACAAAACGCACTACGAGACAAGCATCTCGCCACGTGTCGCATCACCCCGAGCGCCACACAACCCCGCATCCAACGGCGAAGGTTCATCCACAGCCTCAGCACTCCCTGCACAGCCGTCCATCCGTCCTCGTCCCCATCGAGAAACCCAAGAGGCTCACTCAACACCCACTGCCGCTGGGCCCTACAGAGGTCAGACCCCACATGTCATTAGCATGAGACGCCTCGATCAGTTGATTTTCCTGCCTCCACGAGCCGCTCCGCGCGAGTGAAAGAACGGGGAGAGGCGGACGCGAAGCAGCACTCACTTCTGGCCTCTCTTGCTCCCCTGCATCCTCCCTTCCCCGATCGAAACCTCCGATTCCGATCGACGAGATGGGGCTCTGACCCCGGATTCGAGCAATTCGATCCGTTCCGAGCAAGACCCATATTTCTTTCCCTCGAATTGGTTCGGAATTCGCGGGGAAGTCGCTGGACGAGCGCGCCATGACGTCCTCGCCGATGGTGCTGTCTCTTCTTCTCTTTGCGTCGCTTGCGGCGCTGCTGCTCCTCGTCCCGCTCCTCTCGCCACCGGTGGTGGCTGGGGACGAGGAGGCGCCGCCCTCCGCGGGTGGTGCTGCGGCGAGCGGCGGCGGGGATGGAGGAGGGGGAGTGGGCGTGGGAGTGGTGGAGGAGGAAGCTGATGACCTGGCGCTGTTCCGCCGCGCGACGCTGGACGCCGGCGAGGGGGGCGCGGCGGCGGAGTCCAAGGTGGCGTTCCTCTTCCTGACCAACTCCGACCTCACCTTCGCGCCGCTCTGGGAGCGGTTCTTCGCGGGCCACGCGGAGAGGCTCAACATCTACGTCCACGCCGACCCGGCGGCGAGGCTGTGGCTGCCGCCGACGCCGTCGTTCCGCGGGCGCTTCGTGGCGGCCAAGCCGACGCGGCGCGCGGACCCGAGCCTCATCGCCGCCGCGCGGCGCCTGCTCGCGGCCGCGCTGCTAGACGACGCGGCCAACGCCTACTTCGTGCTGCTCTCCCAGCACTGCGTCCCGCTTCACTCCTTCCCGCGGCTCTACGCGACGCTCTTCCCGCCCAGGGCAGCGCACCACCACCGCCTCCCGAGCTACATCGAGGTGCTCACCGGCGAGCCCCAGATGCCCGCGCGCTACGTGGCCCGCGGCGAGGGCGCCATGCTCCCGGAGGTCCCGTTCGACCGGTTCCGCATCGGCTCCCAGTTCTTCACCCTCGCCCGCCGCCACGCCGTGCTCGTCGTCCGCGAGCGCCGCCTCTGGCGCAAGTTCCGCGCGCCGTGCCTGCCGGAGATGCAGGACTCGTGCTACCCGGAGGAGCACTACTTCCCGACGCTGCTAGACATGGCAGACCCCGCGGGCTGCGCCCGGTACACGCTCACCCGCGTCAACTGGACCGGCAGCGTCGAGGGCCACCCGCACACGTACACCGCGCCGGAGGTGTCGCCGCGGCTCATTACCGAGCTGCGCCGGTCCGACAACTCGACCATCCTGTACATGTTCGCGCGCAAGTTCTCGCGCGACTGCCTCGGCCCGCTCATGGCCATCGCCGACACCGTCCTCTTCAAAGATTGATTCATTCATGCGGTGCTCTGCACCATAGCTGCACGAGGTACGAGCTACTCTCTGAATTCTTCTAAGCTTCAGAACTCGTTAAAGATCACTACTTCTTGACCATGCTCCTGACTCGTGAGCCATGCGTGCCATTTGAATCACAAATTCGCAAATTCTAGATGATGAAACTAGTGAATTCAGATGCTAAATTCGTTTGTGATTGAAAAATGGTATCAAATCGTTGAAAATGACTTAATATTTCGTCTGGTACTTCAGTTTTTCTCTGCTTCACGCCATAACTTTCTCTACTCCGTAATCCATATGTGTACGTATGTTGCCTCATGTGATCTACGAAGAAAGCGACGCCTCGATTAGTCTTGCATTGGGACAAAAGTATACACATAGTCTTTGCTCCATGAGATCACGCATGTACGTGTCAGAGTTTGAGAATGATATCCTAACCTCTGAAGTGAAAGTGTTCAATTACCATACGTAGTACTGCTACGCATTGTCTTCCCTTTTGACTAGCCAGTACTGGTTGATCTTTCTTTCCATGCATATTAGGTTTGAGCGGTTGGTTGCATACATACTTGAATTGGGCTCAATATATCAAACAAGTACTGACTAAGAAATCTTCATTATCTTTGCAGGGATCAATCAATTAGGTGTTGGCAACGACGAAAGCAGTGGCCTTTTCTTTTTCCTTTTCATCTTCAGACTTCAGTTCCCCCTCTCCTCCCCTGTTCTTCAGTTGTCCTCCTGTACTTTCTGTAGACTTAGAGAGAAAAGAAAAGGAAAAAAGAAGAAGAAAAGAACAAGAAAAAAAACGACAACAAGAAGGAAGCAACAACCTAATGCGAAGCGGCAGGTGTTGCATGATGATCCGATGATCATCTGATGATCGGTGATCTATCCATCCAATGTATTTTTTACCTAGAGCTGCCTAAGGCCGCCTAAATACATAAAGCGATGGATGTGTTCAGTTCAGTGTAGCTGAATCCTCTTGTACAGTTTTTACTTGTCAGCTCGTGTACACAAGCAAGGTTGAAATAATCAATCAATCAATTAATCTGCAAGTTTTTGTTGTAGTAGCATCAGTATCATTACACTACTACTTGTGTCTTGTACTCTTGTGAGAGGCATAGTAATTATATACCCACATCACGAGGCCGAAACAGAGAGAAGCTGTAGAGATTATTAGCCTAAGCAACTGAAAGAAACCTAATCCTAGTTACCTTTAAACAGTATAATTAGCAAGAATTAAAATTTTAATTAAGAGTTATTACAAAGCAGTAACTGCAAGAATGACAACCTTTGGCTCAAATCTCAAATAATTAAACTAAAACTAATTATTACAACCATTTTACAAAAAATAGTGCATAAAAAAATTAAATTCTAAAATTGCAATTGCAGTAAGCTAAAAGCTAGGTTAATTAGTGCATTGCATTCCAGTGTCTTGTTCACGCGATTAGCCAACGTTAGTACCCCAAGTCAGCCACCAACCACAATCCGTTTCTTTTTCTTCTATAAGCGGAGAGCAAATCAAAAAACAATCTAAGAGAGAATAAGAGAGGGAGAGAGAGAGAGAGAGAGAGAGAGAGGAGAAAATAGTTGCTGTCAATACCCTCGGCCTACTAGAGCCAAATAGAATAGCGTTCTTAGAGGTTCACAAGTCGTCTCGGGCCGGTCGACGCTCTCACCATTAGTGGGCATCATTATCTGGTAATTAAAATCCAAAGCCCACATTTTGCAAACTTACCTTAGCCACAGTAAATCCCAAAATAGTGCTTAGCCCACATTTAGAACCCTCGGTCTGAAGCAACAGAGAATCAAGAGACAAGAGAGAATAAAGATCGACGCTACCCAACTGTGCACAACCAGACTCTAGCCGAAACAGAGAGGAGGCCGAAACCTCCTCATATATAAGCCCCAATCTAGCCAATCGCCCGCATCGCCCACTGCATTCCTAGAAACCACTAATAGCAAACCAACTAGGAGTTCACAAGCACACAAAAAGCCCCAAGAATAACCAAGAACAACCAAGAGCAATCAAACTCCCAAGACAAGCCAAGCCAAGCCAATCCATCCATATATGCTCTCAACCGAAGGTCAGAGAGCTAAACCAACCAAAGCCATAGTCCACCGAGTGAGAGGAGTGTCAGAGAAGGGGAAGTGGAATATAGAGGAAGACGAAGGCGAGCGAGGACCACAGGACAAGGAGGCCAATAGGGTGAACCACCACCAAGCGATGACCACCACAAGACGACGTCCCCAACCACGACAAGTACCTCGACCGCACCTTCATCCACGACTACGATTGCGTGAGGACCACACCGCAAACTCCCCACCAACCGAACACTTTCCATTCTCAGCCCGACACACAAGTAGGCCCACATTCCCTCCTACCTTTTCTTCTTCTTTTGGTTCATCTCGAGTAAGCACACAAAATGCTCGACACTACTCCTTAGCTCATTCGGTTGAGCTAGGCAACTAAGAAGGAGGGAGAAGCTGCCTAGCCCAATCGGTGGCTACCACAGCAATCAGCGGCCACCTTAGCACCGTGAGCGCCCTCCAGCTTGGAGAACCGCTCCTGGGCACGAGAACCCCAAACTCAAGTTCCATCAACAAAGCCACTAGTATTCCCCATAACCGGGTGTGGTAAGTCAATGCGTAAAAATAATGAAAACATTAACTAAAATCAAAGCCAGGAAGCTCAGGTAAGGATAGAAGAGAAGGTAGAACTAGATAGTAGTCGCAGTTGAGCCTCAACCCCAGCCATCCGGCCAAGCCAAGCCCACTGTAGCAATCCTTGACTGGCGGCATCCTCTTGAGGGTGAAGAGGATGTTGAGGGAATGGCTGAGTAGTCGAGTAGTCGGAGGCCGAGTAGTCGTAGTCAAAAGTAGAGTAGTCGTAGTCAGAGGCCAAGTAGTCGAGTAGTCAGAGGTTGAGTAGTCGTAGTCGGAGACCGAGTAGTCGGAGAGGTCGAGCAGTAGAGTAGCCGAGCAGTTGGAGTCAGGTTGCCAAGTAGTCAGAGTAGTCAGGTAATCGAGGGAGCTGAGTAACCGCTAGATCTGGCGAGTAGCCGCCAGATCCAACGATAGGAGACAACAATAGCAGTGGATCCAGTGAGGAGCGACCCGGAGGAGGTCAGATCCGTCTGAATATAAGACAGAAGGGCCGAGTACACATGGTAGCCGAGGGAGTAGTAGGCCTCGAGGATGGAGGGAGAAGGAAGCAAGCACCGGCACCAAAAAGGGGGGAGCGGAGGAGGAAGAAAGTAGCGGCCGAAGGCCAAGACATCGGCCAAAAGGAACTGAGCGTTAAGGGCAATGAATGGAGGAGTGCGAAGTGTCAGCAGAAGGGGAGAGGAGAAGGAGCGTTTTGTCGGCCGCTTGGCGGTGGGCCGAGAGTAGATCTAGGCTGAAAGGCATGAGCCGTTAAGACCGTTTTAACATTTTGAATAGCAGGTTCAGGACTCGACTTTAACCCAGTAGATAGGTTAGGCATCCATCGAGACAAGGAAGAAAATTTTTTTCTAACCTATTAGTACCTTAAATAACTAATTTATTGTAGGAGCGCGTCTGCCTGTAATGCAGAAATCGAGTAAGCTCAAGCAGAGGTAGCAGAGCAAGTTGCTGTTGATTGTAGCACTTACTACTACTACTCACGTAAGCTAATTCTTGATATCAAATATAGTTATGTTAAATGTACAAATTAATTTCTGTAGCATTACTGTATAATTGCATCTAAAAAAGGTATTTGAAAAAGTCAAATCGATAAAGAAAATGAGATGTATAAATGAGAAGAGAAAAGAGGAGAAAAAGAAAGAGAAGAAAGAGGAAGAGATGAGGTAAAGTAGTTGTCTAGTTGAGAGGAGCAGCATGACTACAAGTATATGTATAAAGGAGGGTATAGGGGACCTTGAAAAGGCATAGAGTGGGTAGGCAAAGCCCTTTTACACATGGCTAGTATATAAGGATCTACCAAACTCTCACTTAGAATGGGGACCGTAAATAAAGTGCTGACTATTTTTCTATCTCGGATGGGTAGGAAATAGTACACCGTTACGTTATTCATCTCTCCACATTGGGTAAGTAATTATGTATGAGTAGAGATGGATGAAGCTTAAGACCAGTAATGCTAGTCTGGAAGTAAGTCCCGAGACGCTATATACGTAGGTAGAGTGTTGGGTCAGGAGCCAGTACCA